>MQUG01000324.1:0-37713 GCA_007213375.1 Steinernema feltiae | reverse complement strand
GCCTCGCTCGCTGGACGATTTTGCGTGCGCGAACTGCTGCAGCGCAGGAGCAGCCTTCGGCGACCAAGAGCTGCGCCCTTGGATCCGCAAGAACAGAAGCGCTTAGATGCCCTAACACATATATGCGTTAGGGTTTCGAAACGCATTGCTACTCAGCTTGGCCACCAGGGCAGTACCTCGGGATCGGCATCAGCAGAGCGGTTGGGGCCGGCCTGGAGGCCGGGCGCAGTCGCCCAGCCCATTCAAGACCGCGCATGGCTCTGGAAATCGCCCTGCAGTTGCCCACCGCCCAGGCGGTGATGCGCACCTGGTCCGTGGACAACTGCACCGCTCGCTATGGCCCTTGTTGGGGCCCCGCTCACTGGACGATTTTGTGTGTGGGCTGGGCGACTGCGCAGGAGCGGCCTTCGGCGACCAAGGGCTGCACCCTTGGATCCGCAAGTCCAACGCGCAGGCCTCCGAACATATGCCCAAAGGCATATATGTCTTAGGGCTTAAACCGGCGATGTGCTACGCAGTCATCGAAGTCATCCCGGTAGCGGACACGGATCTCTGTCATGGCCTTGACCAGGGCTTGCACCATCGGCTCCAGAGTCGCCTCCAGCTGATCCAGGATCTCAGGACCGACCTTTGACTTGTTAGCGGCTGTGCGCCCCTGCGTTGCGAACTTCTCCAGTGCAATTCGTACGTCCACCCCTCTCCCGAGCAGCTTGGCGCAGAGGTTTTCTGCCAGGGTCGGAGTAATGTCCAGCCCGTTCAGCCGTTCCACCTGCAGGAATGAAAACACCAGGTCGCGCTTGCAGCGCTTGTGCGCCGCACCGAGTTCCGCGCCGCAGTGGCTGGCCATCTGGCGCAAGCTACCTTCCCGATTTTCCAGGTATCGACGGTAACCATCGAGCCGGTCGGCGTACGCGGATCTAACATCGTTCTCATACAGCTGCAGCAAGTCGTCGCGTGACGGTATGTACATGGGTGGTGATCTCCCTGCCGGTTCAATGCCCTAACGCATATATATGTTAGGGCCTCTCCAGCAGAAAGTCGCCTCGCCGGCAGCGGCCAGGCGGGGACAACTGACGCCCTTTCGGTTCTCAGTCGTCCCCGCCCGGCTGGGCATCAGAGTCGGGCGGCACTTCCACCAGCTCGCCGGCCTCAAGGATACGTACGTCACAATCCACACAGAGCAACCGCCCGCTCAGGCCTGGCTTACCCCATACGTTCAACTTGCAGCTCGGGCAGGTGTACTTGCGCTTGTTCTTCGGATCCTCAGCCGGCGTGGCCGGCTGAATCAGACCCGCGACAGTCAGCGCCGGTATGTCGATGGTCGGATCTTCGGGCTGGGGTAAAGGCTCCCCACCTGGCCCGTATAACTGCGTTGCGGACATTGGCACCCGCTGGGTGACGATATCGATCCAGGAAATCATGGCGCCGGTTGCGAGCAATTCTTCGCATGCCACATCGAAGGGACCGCCCTCGATGATGTAGTGCGTCATCTGCTGCCCGCACCGACGCCCGCCAGGTTCGCCCGTGTGCGAAGGCATCAGCCCGATGGCCTCCATTTTGTCGGCCCACTCGCGGTTGTGGTAGCCGCCGCGAGACTTCTTCCCGTAGCGATCCTGCCACTGATGCGCCTGTTCATGTACCAGCGTGGACAGCGTTTGCTTGATGCTGCGATGCGCGAAGTAGGCGCAGTTCAGCGCGATTTCATCGCTCTTACCCGAGCCATTCCGGCGCAGGAAGCGCGATGGCGAGTAATAGCCGAAAGTGTTGGCCTTGCGTTGCAGGGTGAAGATGCAGCCA
Source organism: Steinernema feltiae (assembly GCA_007213375.1). Taxonomy (NCBI): domain Eukaryota; kingdom Metazoa; phylum Nematoda; class Chromadorea; order Rhabditida; family Steinernematidae; genus Steinernema; species Steinernema feltiae. The sequence continues at coordinate 35,916 of MQUG01000324.1, read as the reverse complement.
GGCAGCTGGCCACCGTACAACCGATCATTGAACCAGTCGTACGCACCTTCGATTTCGTCATAGAGCAGCTGGCTAGGTGTTGCAGACATGCGGCCTCCATTTCTCGCACGCGAGAATCCCCCTCGCTGATCGCTCGGCGTCAGGGGGGTGTACATTACAGGCAGAGTAACCTGTATCGTACGTTACAGGCAAAACATCAAAAAAAGGGGGCAAGCCCCTCACCGTCCGATCAAATAGCCGGCACCGACAGCGGCCAGCACAGCAGCAGCCCCGAGCGCCGCGCCCACCAGCAACAAAAGCGCCGTATACCGAATGGCCCGGCGTTCGGCCTGAGCGCTAACCAGGTTTGCCGTACTGCGGTTGATCTCGTTGCCGATCCGCGCCGCCGCTTCGCGCCCGGCCTGTACCAGTGCGTTGCGCTGTTCTTCCATCATCGACTCGAAGTTCAGCTGGGTCTGCAGCAGGACTTTGCCTGCTGCATCACGTACGGCCTCGGACGTTTTCGCCGCCAGGTCGGCATCAACCTGTTCCAGGCGGCGTACGATGGCGTCAAAGTCTTCCATCATTTGCGCGACCATCGCTTCGCGTGCCGTGGTCGGGTCCTTGGCCATCGTTCACTTCCCCTTGCCGAACAGCGTGGCGTACACCTGGTCAAGGTTGCGCGAAGCCGACTTGGCCAGCCGCTGCGCGGAGATCATGCGCAGGGCGTGATCCTTTTCGCTTTCGTCCTTGGCATCGCGCAGCTGTGCCCGGTAGTCCGTGGTGTCTTCCAGTACCTGTGTCACGTTCATTTTCAGCGGGCGCAGGCGCTCGAAAATTTCGTTCGCGTACACCACAGCATCGCGCTTGAGGGTGAATTTCTTCTCGACTTCGTGGAAGCCGAACAGCGCCGCGAACGTCTGCGGGATATCGTCGGCGTCATCGATCTGGACCTTGTTGAAGACGACCAGGATCTTCTTGGCCGGCACGCCGAGCGCGGCCAGGGTCTTGATGGTGTTGATTGTATCGACCTGCTGCTTTTTCTCCGGTACTGCCGGCACCAGGAAGTAATCGATATCTTCGTGGGAGCCGTCGTACTGGCCCATGAACTTGAAGAAGTCTTCAACGTTGGATGCGCCAACGTCGACCACTACCTTGTCCTCGGTCAGCAGGACCTCGGACAGTTCGCCAAACTGTTTGCCCTTGAGGCGTTCAATTTCGGCGGCGGTGTCCGACGCGCCGGCGTTGATGGTTTCAATGGCAAACCGCAGGCCACCGATACGGGGCCAGAGCAGGTTATCGGAGAGTGTGGTTTTACCGGAGTTGCCGGTGAAATTCACGGTGACGGTTCTCATGTGCGTTTCCTTCTGCTGCGCGCTGCGCTTTCATATCGATCCAAGTCCGAGGCGTTTTTATCGTCCCCGGGATTCATGAGCCTGCTCAACTCAGCCGGCCCCACATGGGGCCGTTCGTCCGCGTCATGGCTCGGTTCTGTATCGTACGATACACCTCCTTCATTTTCCGGCTCGATCTGCCGCGCTGGTTCGTCAATGTGTTGCGGTACCGGTGCTGGGTTGGCTGTCAAAGCCTGCTTACCGCGTTGGGCCTTTCGGTATCGATACAAGTAGCTCTTGAGCGTATCCATGCTCACCTCGATGCCTTGCTCCTTGAGCACATCCAGAATCGCTTGGCGCCTTACACCTGCCCTCAGCTGCTTCTCGATCACTGGCATGACCTGGCGTATTTTCGCTGCCTTTGTCACTGGCTCAACCGCCATCAGTGCCTTTTCAATATCCTTGCCTGCCATTTTGCACCCTTCCTGCACCTACATTGCATTTACCCTGCATCCTACTCACCCCCTACCTGTAGTCAAGCTAAACCCTTCCTGCACTCAATCTACAGCCATACAGCACCCTTTCTGCCTACCCTTGTCCTCCGCTCGCTACGGCCTTCGGCCTAGGCACTAAAAACGCCCTTAACAAGAGCATCAATTTCGACCCTTAACAGGGTCAAAATCTCAATACACAACACGCACCTCCCTGGCGGGAGGTGGAAGCCGCGTCAGCCTTGGGGCCGAGCCGCTTTTCAAAAAAATGCGTTGTGATACGTTTGTATTACAAAGTATGCTTACAACACCCATAAATCAAGGATTTTGTGTGATACGTTTGCATTACAGTGAATGTGGGTTACCTTTGGGCGTGTAGAATCCCAATTTCAAGGTGCATTTGAGGGAGCAACGTGGGCAAAACAGTACCCATTCGATTCAACGACGAGCAGCTGTCCAGGGTTGAAGAAGCGGCAGCACTTGCTGGCTATAAGCACCTTTCGAGCTACATCCGCGACCGGGTGCTGGCCACAGACAAAGGTGGCCGGCAGATGGATATGGACAGCTGGGCCGAGCAACAACAGATCCTAGGGTTGCTCGAAACCATCACCCAGGAACAGGCCCGGAGCAGAACCATTCAGGCCATCGTGGTCTATCTGCTGCGTCAAGGAACGGCACAGGGCAAGGTCAATGAGTTGCGTGCGCAACTCAAGCACCTGGTCAATAGCGAGGATGCGCTCGCAGCACTTTTGCCTGACCTGGCCGAGGATATTGAACGTCTATCAGGAGAGGACTGATGCACAAACAAGAGGTTGATTCAGCCGCTATGACAGCGGGCTTTGGTTTGCCGATCGCTGGTTGGCTGGCCGGTACCCAGTTGGCTCAGCTACCACTGGCGCCATTCCCTGCAGCGTTCAAGGAAACACTGCACAACGGCTGGCACGAACCTCTAGTGCTGGGCGCCACCATTGCAACATCGGTTGTTGCTGCAGGCTTGTGTTACTACCTGTACGAATACTGCGACGACGGGTTCAGAGGCGAACGGTTCCAGCAATGGCTGCGTGGTTCTCGGATTCGTAACTGGCATTTCGTGGAGCGCAAGGTCAACGCTCGCAATGCCAAGACCAACCGGGAGCGCCGCAAAAAGGGACTGGAGAATGCCAAGCCAATCATGGTCGGCAAGCTGCCGATGCCCCTGCACCTGGAAGACCGCAACACCATGATCTGCGCGTCCATCGGTGCGGGTAAGTCCGTGACCATGGAAGGCATGATCGCTTCGGCATTACGGCGCAACGACCGCATGGCCGTGGTCGATCCCAACGGGACCTTCTACTCCAAGTTCAGTTTCAAGGGCGACTACATCCTCAATCCCTTTGATGCGCGATCTGCAGGCTGGACCATCTTCAACGAGATCCGTGGCGTTCACGATTTCAACCGCATGGCCAAGTCGATCATCCCGCCGCAGGTAGACCCCAGCGACGAGCAGTGGTGCGCCTACGCTCGGGACGTACTGTCCGACACCATGCGCAAGCTGATGGAAACGAACAACGCCAACCAGGATACGCTGGTCAACCTGCTGGTTCGCGAAGATGGCGACACCATCCGGGCGTTCTTGGCGAACACCGACTCCGAAGGCTATTTCCGTGACAACGCGGAGAAAGCCATCGCGAGTATCCAGTTCATGATGAACAAGTACATCCGCCCTCTTCGCTACATGGGTAAAGGTGACTTTTCGATCTATCGCTGGGTGAATGATCCCGACGCCGGCAACCTGTTCATTACTTGGCGTGAGGATATGCGCGACACCATGCGCCCGCTGGTGGCCACCTGGATCGACACCATCTGCGCAACCATCCTCAGCTCCGAGCCAATGACCGGTAAACGTCTGTGGCTGTTTCTCGATGAGCTGCAATCGCTCGGTAAATTGGAGAGTTTCGTGCCTGCTGCGACAAAGGGCCGGAAACATGGCCTGCGCATGGTCGGCAGTCTGCAGGACTGGTCCCAGCTCAACGCAAGTTATGGACGGGACGACGCGGACACGCTGCTGTCGTGCTTCCGTAACTACGTCATCCTGGCGGCGGCAAACGCCAAGAACGCCGATATGGCCAAGGAAATCTTGGGCAATCAGGAGGTCAAGCGCTTCCGCAAGTCATGGACGGCTGGGCGCATGACGCGGGCCGAGGAAATCAAGCTAGAGCCGGTCGTGATGGATTCGGAGATCTCGAACCTCAATGACTTGGAAGCCTACGTCAAGTTTGCCGAGGACTTCCCCATTACCAAGATCAAGACGCCTTACGTCGATTACAAAGAAAGGGCGCCGGCAATCGTCATCGGCCAAGCAGCTTGACGAGGTAAGCGATGTTCAACGTGACGCTGATCAAGGGTGACAACCAGTACGCGGCTGCGGGCTACTTTTCCAACGCCGATGACTATTACGCCAAGGAAGCTCCCGGCGAGTGGCAAGGTATTGGGGCCGATTTACTGGGCTTGGAGGGGCCTATCGACCAGAAGGAGCTGGCCCGTCTGTTCGATGGCAAGCTCCCGAATGGCGAACGAATGGCCAAGACCTTCGACAAGGAAACCGGCTCCCGTCGCATGGGCTTAGACCTTACGTTCTCAGCGCCCAAGTCCGTATCCATGCAGGCGTTGATCGCCGGTGACAAGGATGTGATGGCGGCACACGACCGCGCAGTGACCAAGAGCATGGAGGAAGTCGAGCGCCTGGCCCAAACGCGATTGAAGGTGAACGGCAAAACTATGCTCGAGCGCTCGGGTAATCTGGTCATAGGCAAGTTTCGCCATGAAATGAGCCGGGCCAAGGATCCGCAGATGCACACGCATGCCGTGGTCATGAACATGACAAGGCGGTCGGATGGCAAATGGCGCGCTTTGCGCAACGACGATATCTACAAGATCCAACCCCAAGTCGATGCCATGTACAAAGGCATCCTCGCCCAAGAACTGCGTGCGCTGGGGTACGAGATCCGGGTCCTAGATAACCAGGGTAACTTCGAGCTGGCTCACATATCGCGTGACCAGATCGAGGCGTTCTCCAGCCGTTCCAAAGTGATCGAGGACGCGCTGGCCAAGGACGGTAAAACCCGGGCCGATGCCACCCCGCTCGAAAAGCAGATCATTGCGATGGCCACACGGCCACGTAAGGACGAGCGCGACCGCCACCTGGTCAAAGAATATTGGGTAACCAAGGCCCGCGAGCTGGGCATTGATTTTGGCGCTCGCAGTCACCTGGACAATCGTGAGTACGCGCCTCGCAAGGGCAGTCCTGCTGAATACAGCCTGCCCGAGGGCATCACTCCAGGCCAGGCCGTGGTCCAGTACGCCATCAATCACCTGACCGAACGTGAGCAAGTCGTCGGGGAAAATGACCTGCGCACCGTCGCCTTGCGGAGGGCTGTAGGGCTGGCTACCCCGGATCAGGTCAATGAAGAAATCAAGCGCCTGGTCAAGCAAGGGACGCTGATCGAATCACCGCCGACCTACCGCATGCCCAACGGCGACTTAGATTCGCCGGTACTGTCGCCTGCTGGCTGGCGGGCACACCTGCAGGAGCTGAAAGGCTGGGGTGAGAAAGAGGCCCGGCAGTACGTGGACAAGGCAATCAAACGCGGCTCGCTGGAGCCTGCAGAAAAGCGCTACACCACGCAGAAGGCCTTGAAGCGCGAGAAAGCCATTCTGGCTATCGAGCGGACAGGCCGTGGCCAGGTCACCCCCCTGATGACCAAGGAACAGGTGGCCAAGGCGCTGGAAGGGTCCACCTTGTCGGCTGGCCAATACCAGGCCGTTGAAGTGATCGTCAGCACCAACAATCGTTTCGTCGGCATCCAGGGCGATGCCGGTACCGGGAAGACCTACTCGGTGGACCGTGCCGTCAAGCTGATCGATTCCGTAAACGCCGCGATGGCCAGCCGCGATTCCCAACCAGGATCAGGATACAGAGTTGTGGCCCTGGCACCGTACGGCAACCAGGTCACCGCACTGAAGAACGAAGGGTTGGATGCGCACACGCTGGCCAGCTTCTTCCACACCAAGAACAAGGGGTTGGACGCCAAGACCATCGTCATTCTCGACGAGGCCGGCGTGGTGGGCGCCCGCCAGATGGAACGGCTGATGCGGGAGATCGAGCAGTCCGGCGCCCGCTTGATCCAGCTGGGTGACACCAAGCAAACCGAAGCCATCGAGGCGGGCAAACCCTTCGCTCAGCTGCAGCAAAACGGCATGCAGACCGCACGCATCAAGGAGATCCAACGACAGAAGGATCCCGAGCTGAAACTTGCGGTGCAGCATGCGGCCGAGGGGCAGCCCACCAAGTCCCTTGATCATCTGAAACACGTTGAGGAATTGCGTACGGCCAGCGAGCGGCACCAGGCCATTGTCCGCGACTACATGGCCCTAACCCCCGACCAGCGCAAAGAGGTGTTGATTGTTGCCGGTACCAACAAGGACCGAAAGGAAATCAACCAGATGGCCCGCCAGGCACTGGGGCTGCTGGGGAAGGGGAAACAGTTCGAGACGTTGAACCGGGTCGATTCCACTGATGCAGAACGGCGGTACGCCCCAGCTACAAGCAGGGCATGATCATTCAGCCGGAAAAGGACTATAAGAGGGCTGGCCTGGTACGAGGCGAGTTGTATGTAGTTGACCAGGCGCTGCCCGGTAATGTGCTTGTGGTCAAGGATCGTAGCGGCAACCGATACGAGTTCAACCCGAGACAGGCCACCAAGCTCAGTGTCTACAAGCTGGAGAAACCCGAGCTGTCTGTGGGTGACCTCATTCGCATCAACCGCCAGGATCCCAAGCTGGACCTCACCAACGGCGACCGCATGCGCGTAGTCAGCATCGAGGGCGGCGTGGTGCAGCTGGCTTCGCTCAAGGAGATCAACGGCCAGCCCGAACGCACCGTGAGCTTGCCGACCAACAAGCCGTTGCACCTGGAACATGCCTATTCCGCGACCGTCCACAGCGCTCAGGGTCTGACCAATGATCGCGTCATGATCTCGCTCAACACCAAGAGCCGCACCACCTCGCAGAACCTTTGGTATGTGGCCATCAGCCGGGCACGGCATGAAGCCCGGGTCTATGCGGACTCCATCAAAGGACTGCCGGCAGCAATCGCCAAGCGCTACGACAAAACCACGGCGTTGTCGCTGCAGCAAGAACGCGAGCGGCAGCGTAGGGAGTCAATTCAACCGCGGAATGTCGCGGACGGCCAGGCGCTGGAGCGCAAGCAACGTACCCGCTTGGAAGGCCCGAGCAGCGGACATTCCAGGATATGAGTCACCCCACGAATGGCGCTGAGGTTGGCGCCCTATTACGCAAGGGAAATCTATGCACAAAGGATCGTATTACAAGGGTGCCGCCTACGAGTTTCAGGATGAGGATCTGCTGGGCTATTCGGTCGATCAGCTGCAGACCCTCATTCGCAAAAAGCTACCGCTGGCCACGTACCAAATCGATGGGCTGGGCGGCATTGACCAGGTGCGCGTGGACCACGCCCAAGACTTGATAGATCAAGCCCGCGACCTCTTGTTGGACAAGGGCGTGTCGTTCACCCAGGCCGAGATTGAAGAATTGGATTTTCTGACTTGGCCACTCACGGAGGCCGAACTGATCGAGCGGGAAACGCAGCAGCGCGTGGAAGCTGCCGAGCGTGTGCGTCTCGCCGCACTCAGGAAGCAGGTCGAGGCACGCAGCTTGGCGATCACTCAAGATGCAATCGACGGAAAACTATCCAAACAGCCGGCAGCAGTGGAGGGGATCAAATTGGTGCTGGGCAGGACAGGACTCAGTTACAGCAACGGCCAAATGTCCCCCAGTGGCCCAGCAGGCATCGACGTTTTGACACTGGTGGATCAGTTGCAGGCCATCGGTGTAACTGATGCCAGATTGCGGTCGTACACCTGTTCAAGGCCTGGACTCCAATTCGATACCGATCCTGTACCAAGCTGGAAGATCGAGATGCGCCTACCGGTGAACCCTCTCGTTTGGTTGTTCTTATGGGCGTGGTATGAGCAGCACCAAGTAAGCCAATGCCCGACTATCGAAACCGACTGGACGGACGGGACCGAGCCTATGAGTTCTTGGGCGCAGCTCAACGGCCTCTGGCCGGAGCTTGAATCATGGCACGTGCATTCTCGGATGATGGGCGAACTTAGTCAGTCGTACAGCACTAGTCCTTCGCCGCTAAACCCTTCTTAGTAGTGCTGGCCAGCTTCCCAACATGCCCCGCCCTGTGCGGGGTTTTTTTCTGTTCCGGGGTATCGGAACGTGGACGGTAAGTGATGATTCCGAGTTTACGCCGGCGCTTGAGGACTGCACTCGGGCTTCTGCCGGCGAGCTGGGCAATCGCTGAATCGCTCAGCACCCCTAGCAGGGGATCGAACACTTCGAGCGGATTGGTCTGCTGGTCACGGTGCGACGGAATGCCAAGGGATGACCGCCTGACCGTTATCGTTTGCTTGGCCACGCCTGCCAGCTGGGCCACGTGTTCATCCGTGAACAGCCCCAAAATGGAATCATAGGCCTGCAGGTGGCTCCCAATGCCAAGGCGTCGGCGCCGGCCTGCTACCGCGTGGATGCTAACGCCCGCAGCAGTTGCAATCCGCGCATCCGACCAGCGACCTAGTAGCGGTTCGAATGGCTGCAGCAGCTGGTCGAGTTCGTCGTGAGTCATATCGAATATCGGGCAAAAAGAAAGGAGCCTACCGGCTCCTTTCGCGTTTTTCACTGGGCTACTACTCAGAAGCCTTTGCCGCCGTAACCTTTCGGTTGGTGTGATGGGGTCTTGCGTTCGTGCTGCAGCTGGCGTTCCTGCACGATGCCAACCCCCGAGAACGGGTAGCGAATCGACAGATCCTTGCCCTGATGCAACAGGCCGGCCTTGGCGCTGCTCAAGGCCGCTCGTTCATGGGCAATATGGATGGTTTTCTGACCATCACTGACGGCTTGGATCACCTGGTTATGGTGGAAGGCGACGATCTTGCCGTCATAGGTCTTACCCTGCTCAGCGACCTTGATGGCCGGCATATCCATTGGCTTGCCCATTGCCATCGTTTCACCGGGTTTACCCGAGGCCGCGCCGGATTGTTCAGCCTTGCGCAGCTCCAGGGCATCCTTGAACGCGCCTTTGAAATCAGCGGCGCCTGGCATGTTGTCGAACGGCAGATCCTTGTAATACTGGGTGCCCTCCTTGCCCACCTGCGCGAATACACGGGCGGCTTGCCCGCCCTGCTGCACAGTCATGACCGATTTATCGGACAGCTCTGCCTTGAACCAGGCTGCGCCCGCCTGCTTGGCGTCGGTGAAAGTTTCCGGCTCCCTGCCCTTTTGGAACAGCTGGTAAGTGGTGGTCTGATCAGTGGTTTGCTTGTCCATGTGCGTGCCTTCTCAGTAGGTTGGTTTGAATGCTTGGCCCTTCTCCCACCGGCTCTGCCAGTGGTCCAGGTACTGCTCAGCGAGTTCAGCGTCGTTCCAGACGACCAATGCGTTCTCACTGTTATTTCTGGCAGCGGCAGCGGTGTAGTTGTAGCTGCCGGTTTCTACGGCCTTGCCGTCAATCACCATGAACTTGTCATGGTGGATTGCGTACGCCTTGACCGTACGAGTTGGAATCCCGGCACGGGCCAGCAATGTCAGTGCATGTTGGCCTGCGCGGGCTGCGCCGCCTTGTAGGTTGCCTTGATGGTCAGCCACCACCGCCACATCGACACCGCGCTGTTTGGCCGCGACCAAGGCCTTGGTTACATCGGGGCTGGTCAGCATGTACGCCGACAGGCGAATCGAACTTTTGGCCGCGCCAATGGTGCGCAGTACCAGGTCCTGTGCCGAACCTTCTGGCGAAAAGCCGACTTCAATGCGACGCGCTCCATCGACCAATACCGGTGCGGCTGCTGGCTCCGACGAAGCCGGCGCCTCAGCCCAGGCCAGGGAGGTGGCCATAGCCATCGCTACGGCCAATGAAAGGGACCTGACTGCAGTGAACTTAGAAGCCACGTTGTACGGTCCCCCATTTGTCATTGGCCGCTTTAGCGCGGTCCTGGTCCTCTGCACACTGGGCAACGAAGTCACCCCGGGCTTCGGCAGTTCTGGACGGGCTGAATTTCCCTTTTTTCGTTCGAATGATGCTGAAGTACTTGGTGACGTACTTGTTGCAATCACCGTCGCGAATCATGCCCAGCAGACACAGAGTGGCCCCACAAGCCTCTGAATCGCTTTTAGAGCCATAGTCATAATTAGTGGGTGGCTGCGGCAATTCATTCGCCTGCACAGCGCCGGCAAATGCCAGCGCAGCGAGAAGAGTCAAGATTGGTGTGCGCATAGAAACTCCTTTTCTCGCGTGCGAGAAATCAGTTGATGATTTGGACAAAGGACGGCGTGGATTGCGTTTGCTCCGCAACTGGCCGGGCTTCGACTCGCTCGAATTGTTCAGGCGAAGGCTGCTCGAACCGTTGAAATTCGCGCTTCGGCGCCTCGGCTTCGGCGTCAGTGTTGAGATGAACCTGGATCTCCGGCTTGTTCATTGGCTCGGGCTTGGCAGCAGCCATAGCCTGGCCATTGTCGTCAGTGAAGGTAAGCCAAGGGCCTTCTACCTGCTCGGAGGCCCTACGAGCGCGCTGGGGCGCTTTTCGCGCCGGGGCGCTGGCTGCGACCACCGCTATCGGCTCTGCTCCCTCTGCGCCTTCTACAGCCGGCACAATTGGGTCATCGGCTGTAGGGTTCAGGGCGCGGTCTACAACTTTCTCGACATACGACATTTCGCCAGGACGATCTGGCTTGAACCCACGCAGTTCGTTGCCGCTGTAGTACATGGAGAAAGCTTTAAGCAGTGCCTCCTGCTTATCGCTGCTGGTCGTCAGCGCCTGCTTGTAATACTCCACCAGCAAGTTGCTGATGGCCTGCAGGTTGCGGCAAGGCTCGAACACATCCTGGTAGCTCAAGCCGCGTGCACGCATGTTGGTGACCAGCAACTGGCCAAGGCCCATGGCGTAACGCTTGCCGTCCCGTTCCAACTGCTCAGCCGTGGCGATAGCCTCGCTCAAGGACTGCGGTTGCCGCTGCAGGTGAGTGCCGACCACGCCGATTGCGTAAGGGTTGAAGGTCGACTCGTTGCCGATCAACGCCTTGAGCGTGGACGGGTGGACGGTCGGCGCGCACTTGGCTGCCAGCTCGGAGAAGCGAGTCGGCTGGGCATCCTCGGCATGCGCCAGAGCAGTCGCGCAGACGCTGGCCAGCAGCGCAAAGGTGAACTTAGGCAGCTTTCGCATATTGAACCTCCGTGATGATGCGTCGGCCATCGAAGCCGTATTCCCACTGGATAACGACATCGATCAGATGCCGGGAGAACTCGATCAGCTGGTTTTTGGTCATGTCAGCACCGCCACGCGATGCCATTGATGCCAGGCGGTCGAACATGAGATCCGGCGAGTCGGAGTGGATGGAACTCATGGTGCCGTCGTGGCCGGTGTTCATCAGTTCAAGGAAGGGGAACGCCTCGCCGCCACGAAGCTCGCCCATGATTGCCCGGTCCGGGGTCAGGCGGAGAATCGATTCCAGGTGATCAAATGGCGTGACACGGGCCTTGCCCTGGCCACCTCGCGAATAGATCAGGTGCACTACGTTTTCGCCGGCTGGGCGCAATTCGCGGGTGTCCTCAATGGTGATAATCCGCTCGTTGCTTTCCACATGCTGCAGCAGCTCGTTGAGGAAAGTGGTTTTGCCGGCGTTGGTGCCGGCAGAAACCATGATGTTCTTGCGCGCCTTGACGATGCCCTTGAAGAACTCTTTCCAGCGCTTGGCCCGATACAGTTCAACCAGGTGATCATCGCTGTACTGGCCATGATCACGCGGCTGGTTGATGAAGTCGAAAGCACCGGAAGCCTCGTATTGATCGAGGGTGATTTGTTTCCGGCCTGGCTTACGGATACAGACGATACCGCCAATGTGCTGCTCAACAGCCGGGGCCAGGACGATCTGGACGCGGTAGTCTCCCCGCTCGTTGTCAGGCACGTTGTCGCCCAAATTGATTGGGATACGCCCCGACAGGATTGGCGTGTAGGCGCTTACTTCCTGGTCGGTGTGGGCAGCAATCAGGCTGGCCAGCGATTTGATCAGGGGGAGCGTTACACCTTGCACCGGAACCGGACGCATGAACCGGCTACTGCGGTAGCCGGCCCATACGTTGTCTGGACCGTTGATAGCGATCTCTGTCACTTCCGGGTCATCCAACATTCCAGCAAGCGGACCCAGTTTTGTGCGAAAGGATGCAATCTCAGACATATCCGGTCCTCAGTTGATGAAGGTAACGCCGCCGCTTTCGGCGCGTTCGGCCTGCTTGGCGAATGCCTTGGTAAAGTCCAGGTCGCGCTGCAGATAGATCACGACACGCGAACCATGTGGAACTGTCACGGTCGGCTGAATGTTGGCGTAGCGGCCCAAGATGGTCTGCGCCGAATCGGCAGCGGCTTCCTGTACCTCGCTGCGGTAGCGGGACGAGGAATTCTCCTGGTCGCTCGACGAAACACCGCTGTTCGAGGCACCCGCGCCGATGATCGATACCGCAGCCGCGACACCGAAAATCTGCGCCCAGTGGTTGTCGACCACGCCACCCTGGCCAGCGGTACCCAGCTGGTCGGTACCGGCGCTGTTGAGCGGGATTTCCATCGGGGGGCGCCCGTCCAGGCGCGGGATCCGCACAAAATTCCAGATGGTAAACAAGCGCTCTTGGCCCGGCTTCAAGCTGGCGTTGTAGCTGCCACACACCAAGGATCCCCACGGGAGCATTACGCGGCGCCCTTCGGCGGCGTAAACATCTTGGGCAATCGAGGCGCAGATTTGACCAGGCAGCTGGCTTTGAGCGCGGGGCTGCAGAGTTGCCTCGATGACAGCGCCCTGCAGCACTTTGTATCCAAGGTTCTCCATCACACGGGCTTCGGTGAACGGCACGCTATCGCTGTAGGTAGACGCGGCGAAAGCATCGTTTGCATTCATCGGGCCTTGTGAAGAAGAACGGCCACCGCCACCCAGCAGGGAACCGCCATCGGATTGGCCATTGGCGCCCTGCCCTGCTTCTTGGTCGAAGCCTTCATCCTTGGCTGTAGCGAAAATGGCAGAGCGCTGCCGCGCAGCGAGCATTTTCTCCCGCTCCAACTGGGCCTGCATTTCCAGCTGCTGCCGGCGTCGTTCTTCATCGCTCATCGCGCCTTGCTGCTGGCGGTCAACGACCGAACGGGGCGTATCTGCCGGCGCGCCTGGCTCATTGCTCACCGGGGCTACCTTTGCCGCTTCGCGGCGCGGGGGCGGGTCCATCACTTTGCGCGGGCTGGCCGCGACCAGTTCTTCTTTTTTCAGGGTGTCTTTGTTCTCGGTTTCGTCATCGCCATGGGTAACCATGTACGCGAAACCACAGGCGACCACGGCGGCTACCGCAATGGCAATGCCACTGCGCTTGCTGTTGCCTGCTTTGCCCTTGAGCATCGAGTTGGACTCGTTCCACTCGCGGATCTCTTCGTCACGGGTCTTTTCTTGAGGTTGAGTAGGTTCGGTGGCCATCTTTATGCCCCCCCGCCATCACGGGCACCACGGGTTACGGTGCGCTTGTAGGGATTGGCCAGGTTTTCAACGCAGACGTAGGCATTACCACTGCGCAGGACGAACATGCTGGCCAGGCGCTTGACGACCATGTACTCACCTTCACGGCGAGCATCGACCATCGCCTCGGTACCGTCCGGCAGTACGCGATAGAACTGCGGAAGATCGGCGCCCTTCTTGATCAGGAACTTGGTGAACTGACCGTCGTCCATCACGCCCTGCACGCCGATGGCTTCCTTGTCCCCCGAGTAGCCGTAATTGATGTTCGGCGATGCCGGGGTGCCCGAGCTGGTGACCGGGGTACTGCCAGCAGGGGTTTCCCCCTCGGGGTTGTACGAGGTGATGCGGGCGTTCGGGTAAACGAATCGCACCAGGTACGACTGGCCCGACTTGGCCTTGGTGCTGTTCAGCTGGAAGTAGTAGGTACGCTTGGAGGTGATCACCGTCATGTTGGTGTCGGCGTTGTCTTCTACCGGCTTGAGAAACACACGGTTGCGAAATGGCATGCTCTGCCAGGCGATGGTGTCGCCCAGGGCCACGACCTTCACCATTTCATCAGCTTCAAACTCGATGGAAGTCTGGTAGCCATAAGTGCCCACCAACTCATAAACCTGGTTGGGATCGTACGGCACTTGTTTTACGCGATTATCACTGGAAAGCGGCTTCGGCAACTTTGCGGCATGGGTGCCAAATGCGCAAAGAGACAAACTCAAGGCAATAGCGGTCGGCAAAACAAACTGTTTTTTCATGATTAGTTTCCTTGTCAGTTCAGCGAATTACCGGCGGCTCAGTTCTTCGCTTTTGCGATACACCGTGGCCAACGTGCCAAGTGGGTTTTCCCAGCGGTCCCCAAGGGCACGGGGTACCAATGTATGCGCAACCTTGATGGTTGCAAGGTAACGACGTTCTACCGGTTCCTTGTCACCCCACTTATGGGTAATCGACTTAAAAGCAACTTGATATTCGTCACCAACCTTGTTCATCAAGTATGGCTGGCCTTCGATCCAATCATTCTCACCCAGCAGAACATACGGGTTCAGTGGGTTCTCAGGGTTAGTGACTTCCTCGTATTCCCGGGCGACTTGCTGTGTCTGATAGGTATGGCAGGTATCCGACAGCTGCTGTTTGCGTTTTGGGTCGAAGGTTTCACAGGCACGGACCATGTCGAACAGGGTTTTCTCGATGATCGCCTGCTCCTGATCGACGTTATCTTGATCGATAACACGCTGTTTCAAGACCTCACCGTCAGCTCCCAGCACCGTAACCACCGGAATGTAGGTCTTGGAATTCGCCAGGCTTGCCACGGCGAACCCAAGCCCCAGGATCGCAATAGCCTGCACCCCTTGGAAGAACAGCGAGCGGTTGCGTTCTTGTCGGGTCTTGTTGCCCTCGACTTCACGCTTACGACGTGCTTTTTCAGTCTTTTCAAATTGCTTATCTTGTTTGTCCATTATCGACGAACTCCTAAAGTACGCAGTGCCATCAGAACCAGAGATGAACCACCAACAGCCGCGCCCGATGACAATGCTGCAGCCCAACCGCGCACCTGCAGCATGCAGATGATCATTACACCCTCGACAATTACCAGTTGGCCCCATTGCTGCGCAGTGATCAGGGCGGCATCTGTGACAGTCGCCGTTGCGGCCACTTCCTTGATTGCATCCCCGAACACGGAATAACCGAAACGGACAACAGCAATCGACAGGATGTAGATCAACGAGAAGTTCAGCATTTTACTAAACCAGTTCATTGCCCACTGGCGCACCGCATCAAAGAAAATAAAGCCAATCATGATCGGCAATATCGCCATGACGATTGCCGCGCCAAACTTAGCAATCAGCATGTTCAGTACAGCCGCGATAAACAGGATGCAATTCAGCACAAACAGGCCTGTCCCCATCAAGATCATCGCTGCCTGCCGCCAGCTGACATTCATCAGCGTACTGGCGACCTTGCCGATATCGACATAAAGCGCATCGAGCATGGAGTTCGTGCTGACGCCGCCGCTCATGATCTTTGCCGCGATACTTTCGGTCCAAGCGCCCCAGGCTTGATAAAGCACTGTTCCGCCTGCGGACCAGTTCAGGCAGGTAAACACCAGGGCGGTCAACATGGCCCGCTTGACGATATCCCAGCCTTTGACTGAAACGTGGCCGTTGTACATCTGCAGGCCCAAAGCGACCCAGTAGCCCACCGCCAGAGTCCATACCAGCGGCTCTACCATGCTGGCCAGGTTGGGGAAGACCTCACTGACAAAGGAAGTGGTTACTTCGTCAGTGGCCCCAACCAGGCCTTGTAACGTCAGCTGCGCCATGGATTCCCGGCCCCGTATACGGTCTTGAAGTGGGAGATCACTTCGGGCGACCGGAAGTCCTCAGCACTCAAGGCAGCTCCGGTTTGGGCCTTGATCTCCTGCGCGGTTTTGTCGATGCAGCCTTTCACCAGACCGCCGTTGTACGACGGGTTTTGCATGTAGATCTCGGCAAAGCAGGTGCCAGGGAACCAGCCTGCTACATCGTCTTTGGTTGCTTTCAGCAAAGGATTGCCGGTTTGCACCTCGACTACCGGCGCCGCTTCATCATCAGGCGTAGAGCTGAAATTGATGTTGGTGACGTTGACGTAGATGATCGACGCCGCCGCAAAGCCGACCACGCCCACGCAGATGATGTTGGTCAGGGTGAAGAACTTACGCATTGCGGGACTCCTTGTGCTGGATGACAAATGGGGTGAACTCACAGGCGCATGGCGACTTGTCGATGGTGCCGCTGTTGGTTACGCAACCCGAAGCGGCGGACACCAGCACCAGGACCAGCAGAAACTTGCCGAGCTTGTAGGTCAGCCAGAGCGGTGCCCATGCCGGGAAGGTGATTACCTTGAGGATCAGCCAGAGCGCTTTCATAGGGTTTCTCCTTTCTCGCACGCGAGAATCAGTTTTCGTCTTTCCAGCGGAAGAACTGTTCGTTCTGTGCCGTAGCTTGGTTTTCCTGGTTGGCCAGGTTCGCTTGCAGGTTCATGTTCAGGGCCTGCAGCTTCGATTGGGCCGAGGTCAACATGCCGTTTTCAGTGGCGATGCGGTTCTGCAGGTCGGCAGCATCCTTGGCGTTGGTCGTCAGGTCCACTTGCTGGGACAGGGTGGCCAAGTTGTTCAGATGGACCTGCACTTCGCTGTAAAGCGCGTCACCTGCGGACAGCGCAGCCACAACCGAGTTAGAACTGAGCTGGTAGTCCTTGGCACGATTGCTTTCCGGTGCGGTGAACAGCTCCTGCGGCAAGGTGTTGATCAGCTGCTCGTAGTAGCTCTGCTTGCTGCCATAGGCCCCCGAGTTCTGCCGAGACACCACCTCTTGCCAAGAGCCAGGTACGACCGAGGCCGAGTTAATAGACTCGTTCAGGCCAATCGCGCCACGACCGTATGCACCCTGCAGGTTGTTCAGGATGTTGCCCTGCGTCTCGTACTGATCTTTCAGCGTCTGGTACTGCTGCTGCAGCACAGCCAGGTTCTGCGCCAGAGCCGCCCAGGTGCCGGCGTCACCAGTCGGCACACCGGTTGCGGAGGCTTGGCCGGATATAGCCACGGACACGGCGACTGCCAAGCCGAGTTTCTTAATAATTGTCATCATCGAACCGCCTTCAAGTTGTGGGTGTTTTTGGCCTTGGCTTCCTGCATAAACACAGGTACCCAGACCGCTGGATCGTCGGTGCCAAGGCGCTCGATGATCTGATCCATCAGGGCGACACCAACGTCATTCGAGGACAGGACCGGGATAAAGTCGGACAGGTCCTCATCAGGGTTATCCGACGAGAGATCGAAACAAGCCCGCACCGATTCCCGACCACGACGGATCAAGAATTTGTGTTCCTTCGGGTTGAGCTTGCGTAGCCATTCCCGCTCGGCCACCGTCAGGTTTTCGTGGTCTTCATCTTTCACCTGGTCGCTGGCCAGGTAGATCTTGGTGACGGTCTGCTTATCGATGGAGTCCGTTTCGCTGCGGAAATATTTGGCATCCGGCGTCACGAAGATAATCAGCCCGTTCTTACGGCGGATCTGCATGATGAAGTTGTCGATTTTCTTGCGCCAAAACTCGTTCTTGACCAGGTTCTGGCCTTCTTCCAGTACCAGGATGAACGGGCGACCGTTCATGGCCTGCTCGATCCGGTGCAGCGGATAGCTCATTACGACTGGCAGTTCAGGGCGCGCTTCGCCTCCCTTGAGCAACTCCATCATTTCAAAGCAGTAGTGCCGCGCTTGGGTGAAGTCGATGGAATCCTCCGCGTTGTCGAACACCCCGGCATTGGCCCCAATCACGCCCTTGGCACCGTGCCAGATGGCCATAATGTCGGCTAGCTCGCCCTGGCCATAGGTCCAAACCACATTGCGCAGGCGGCGATCAGCAAGCGGCAGCGCATAGTTTTCCTCAACCGCGGCCTTGAACCGGGTAATGTCTTCGGCGCTGGTAGGCGTCGAGGCGTAGCACTCACGCATTTGCACTTGCCAGTCCACCAGGTACGCACGGTTCTCGGGCGTGTCGGGCAGTTTGAGCGGGTTCCAGCGCATGTTGCTGTGTGGTGACAGAGTGGTATGAACGCCGCCCATAGCCTTCATGAACACCTTGGCCCCGTAGCGGTTATCGAACCAGAACACCAGGGGTAGGGCCTTGTCGGCCTCTGCAACCAGCAGGGTCAGCAGCGTGGTTTTACCCATCCCGGTATCAGCAGCCATACCGAGGTGGCCCGCCACCATCCCTTCCATTTCACGGTGGAAATTGAAGTTGTACTGCGTGTAGCTCTCGGTTTCGAAAGCCGTAATGGCCGGCCCCCACAGGTTGCCGTCACGACGGCCACGGGCGTAATTGTGCAAGGATGCGAAGCCGGCGAAGTTGCTGGACTTGATCTTGCCTCGGCGCCCGATCAACGCTTCTTTCTGGCCAGGCAGCTGCGACCAGAAGAAGGTTTCCAGGGCGAACCACTCACGCACGGGCTTGACCAGCATTTCAACGAAGCAGCCTTCTACGAGGCCCACAGCGTGATCAAGACGCTTGCGGTTGATCTCGCGGTTTGTCTCGGTCGTCATCGGCAGCGATGGCACATGCACAAAGATGGTCAGGTGATGCGCGCCATTGACCGCGTTGCCACGGCGCAAGTCGCTAATCCCCTGCTTGAGTTCCTTCTGGTCATCCTCCGAAATGTTGTGTTTGTCATCCACCGTCATGCGGCGGGTTTCATCCAGCATCCCCTGCTCGGCCTCGATCCGGTTCTGGAACGTGAACGACTGGGTGATGATGAACTCCACCGGCTGCTGCAGGAACTTGTCGAGCATGCGCGACGGGGTACGGCGCGGCCATTCACCCATGCTCAGCATCGCGCCGATCTTCGATTCGGTGCTGCCACGGATCTCGCACATATTGGCCAGCACCCGGAAATTCAGGCGGGCGTATGGCAGCGACTCTCTGATCAGCAAGTCCGACACGGGCACCTTGCGGTTGTCGAGGTTGATCAGGTAGTTAAAGAAACTGCTCAGCTCGCAGAATTCCTCACCCAGGAAGTCATGCACAGCTTCCGCTTCGTAGACTTCGTGATCCCCTACCTCTGCCTTGAAGTCATGCCACTGCAGCTGGAAACGCTGCACGGCATTGAACGCCGTTTCACGATCAACCCGCCCCATTCGCGGCTCGGGATGACGCTGCACACGAAGACGGCGAGTGCCGTAGTCAGCCAGGCTACGCAGCACCAGGTTGGAGGCCTTGTAGAGCGAGTCGGCCATCGCATCCAGCGATTCCGCTTCGTTCTTGGTGGCCTCGGTACCTGTCATCAGCGCGATAGCCCGATCCATCAGACCAGGCATACCCGCCCGAAAACGCCTTCTTACCAACGAAATGTAGATATCGTTGATGTAGAAACCACGGCTCTCGTAGCGCTGGCGAAGACGCTTGTTGAACTGCTGGGAGAACCAGGTACCGCCAACGCCATCTGGGAAATCGGTCACCTTGCGGCGCACGAACGTGACGTAGACAGTCAGGTCACTGCTTGCGATGGTGCGGAACACAGTGTTGCGCTGCTGCTCGAAGCGCTTGATCTGCTCGGCGGAAAGCGAGTCGAACAGGAGCCCGTCCACTTTGATGACCTGTACCAGCGCTTCCTCGCTGGTGATAACGGTTTCGTCATCGTAATGGACGTCATACGGCACCATTGCGCTCACCAGCATTTCATCATCATCCATTGCCGCAGCTTCTGGATGCTGAACGCCAAGCGAAAGATCCATATTTCGCGTCAGCTTTTTAAATGCTTTATCAACGAGGCGCATAACTGCGATACCCCCAAAGTTTGCGTAACCGCGATGCCTTCAAGTTACTTGCTGCCTGCAAAACTCCGAATAGATATACGTCTTTACTGCATATCCAATACGAAATGACAAACAAGACTGGGATAAGACCCAACGGGTACAGTGATCGAATCAACAGTGCTAACAGCACAGGTGCTATCAGACTTATAAGAATGCTCGACAATGTGAATGGTCCGACCATTGAAGGCCGGGCCATTGCCAATACGAGCACTTCACCTTCTTCAAGGTCGTCGTACTCGGCCATCGCTTACCTCACTTCAGTGCGGTTTGCGCACCGGTTTTGATGGTATCGACCAGGTTTGGCGAGAAGAACACCAGGAACACACCGGCAACAGCCCAGCCGAACTGGCCCCACGACATGCGGCCCGACTTGGCCTGGAAGCCGCAGAACGCAATGGCTGCGATGCCCAGGTAGTAGCCGATATCAAAGATGAGGAAGGACACTACGTCCTTGGCCAGGTTTTTCAGGCCGCTGAAATCCATTGCCGCGTTGGCGATTTCAGGGAGGATTGCGAAGGAGAACAGCGACCCCAACACTGCGATCTTGGTGGCCTTGGCCATCCAGTCATTGCGCATCAATGCCTTGTGCGATGGAGTCTTTTGCGAGAGAACTTGTTTCAGAGTTGCAGTGGCTTTGTCCTTGAGCCAGGTGCGCCAGGTTTGTTTGTCGGTGATACCTACGTTGCGTTGAGTTTTGCGAGCAGAGAGTTGCATACCATTGCCTCTTTGATCATGACGGGGAACCCCCGTACGTTACGGTTATTGCCTTATTTGGATTGTTAGGGCAAGTGTCCTTTATGAAGTCGATAGCAGTATCGGCATTCTTAAATAACCGTGTTTTCCCTAACGAAGTTACTACGTTGAAGCGTTGTCCCGTTGAAGGGCTCTCAATGATTAATTCCCATTTCCGTCCGTCGCTATCCTGCCTTTCATTAAGGATCACTCGGTAATCCGGCTGGGCGACGGCGAAAACCGCCAGATCTTTCTTTTCTAGGCTCTGCATCTCTTCCCCTGGGCAGCTCTTGGCCAAATACAGGGGCGATACTGGAGTCCTCTTCGATTTTGTTCTAGATCCCACCTCGCATTTCTTCCCTCTTTCGAGTTTTGATCCATGAAATCCGTGTTTCGTGGTTTAAGATATGCCTTTCATTTCACGAAATCAAGGTTTCACTGTGAGAAATATCGGATCCATCACATTCGGCGACGAACGGCCAAGCCCCTGGCTGATGCCTGGTAAGGGTGTGAACTGAATAGGTCTTTGATTTGAAAAGGAAATATCCATATTTCTTGCATCTGCAATGCACGGACGCCGGCATCGTGCCGGGTAACAAGGTGTTTCGAGAATGAGACACCTCGCGCAAAAGACAGCGAGAAAACGGATTTGCTCAGGTGGCCCGACGAACGGTCTAGGGCGAGCTTTGTGCAGGGTCGGGTGGCAGCTGGGAGCCGCCCCAACCTGCCACCCTGGCCAACAGAATCTGTACGCAAGGAAACCATCCCGTACGACACATGCTGACGTGCGCGCAGTGTAGCAAGTCCCCTCCCACCGTTCTCGCATGCGAGAAAGCCAAGACAGTGATCCGTGACCCGTATCAATTTCCCGCATGCGAGAAAAATCAAGTAAACCCTATTTAGGGGTTGACTATGGGGTTTACTGATGCAAGCATGATCTCACGTTCAATCCACTGCTCCACCGGAGATCATAGGAAGGTCACCATGAAACGCACTGCCGTTGCGAACCAGAAGGGTGGCGTTGGCAAAACCACCCTTGAAGCCCACCTGGCCTGCTATGCAGCAGAACAGGGTAAACGTGTGCTTGTACTCGACCTGGACGAAAGCGATCTGTCGCAGTTCTTCCCACCGACTGCGGACGACGACGAAACCCCCTACCTGCTGGCAAGCCAGCTTTTCACCGGGGGCCACGAAGGCTACCAGCCGCGCCAGGTTGCACCGAATATCTGGTTGATCGAAGCCGACGTTGCCTTGCTCGATGTGGACGATATGGATCTGGATGTGGTGACGAACCTCAGCAAAGCCTTGGACCGCTTCAATGGCGAGTTCGATCTTTGCCTGATCGACACCCCACCGAACCTGCAGCGCCGCATGATTGCCGCCCTAGCGGCTTCTGATTCAGTTGTCACACCATTCAACATCAGCGCATTCACCCTGGCTCGCATGCCGAAGCTGATGGCCACCATCGAAACCGTGCAGGATCAATACAACCCGGGCCTGCGTTTCCTAGGTTTCTTGCCGAACCTCATCAATAGCCGCTCAAGCGAAGAACTGGAGATCCTGCCGAGCCTTCGCGAGGAACACGGCGATGCCATGTTCGACGAACAAATCACCCACCGGCCCTGCATCAATAAAGCGCTGGCCAACGGTAATCCGGTATGGCGCAAAGCCCGCAGCGGTAGCCAGCGAGACGCAGGCAAGGAAATGAAACGGGCCTGCGCAGCTGTGCTTAGCAAGGTCTTCGCGGAGTGAGGATTGAATCATGACGGAGAAGAAAAACTCCTTTGGTCGTGCAGTTGCGGCGACCGCCAAAAAGCTTTCCGACTTTCAAAAGCGCCCGGCCAATGAGGGTGCGCTGATTGAAAAGGTCAGCCCAGGCGAAATCGAGTGCGTGAAGCAGATCCGTAGCCAAGACAATCCAGGTTTCTCTGAGGAGTCGCTACGGGAACTGGCAGACGACATTTTGGCGAACGGCCAGATCGAACCCTGCGTATTACGACCGCACCCAAACCCTGAATCAGGCTTCAAATATCTGATGGTTGCCGGTGAACGTCGTTATAGGGCGTGCATCATTGCGGGCGTTCTGGTCGAGGCGACGGTGAAAAACCTCACCGATGCCCAAGCGCGGCGCATTCAGCGGTCTGAAAACGTTCACAGCGAAAACCTCACTCAGCTGGAATTGGCACTTGCCCTGCAGGAAGACAAGGAAAGGCTCGGCACCTTGGAGAAGGTCGCCGCCGAATGGTCCAAAGGGATCAACTGGGTGGCTGAACGCCTTTCCTACCTGGTGAACGTCACCAAAGAGGGAGCTGGCCGCGAAGCTGTGAGCCGTGGGATTACCGCTGATATTTCTACCGTCAACGATATCAGCCGTCTGGACAAGATTGACCCACAAGCAGCGGCGGATCTGCTGCAACGCGCAGAGGACAATGAAGACCTGAACCTGCGCAGCGAGGTTCGGAATACCCTGCGTCAGACCAAAGCGCTTCGCGTACACAGCGGTGGCAAGAAAGGCGCAGACAAGGGCGCCCAACCTGCGTCGACTCAGCAAACCTTGCTCGATGACCAGCTGGGCAAACTGCGCGAAGCCAACACCGTCTTAGAGGCGCAGGTCAAAACGCTGACCTCGGAGAATACCTACCTCAAAGCCGAGCTGGAGGAAGCGCGTAAGCAGCTGGCCGAACGCTGGAAAGACTCGGAATGACGGCCCGGCACCATGACCAGGACCTGCGGATACCGCGTGAAGAATTCGAGCGGATCCGCACCAAGTCGAAAATGCACCAACGCAGCCTCGACGTCGCCTTCGAAATCCTGGTCGAAGGCAAGGGTCTTGTCGCTGTCGCTAATGCACATGGCCTGACGAAACAGCGTGCCTTGGCAATTCGCGACAAAATCTATTCCAGTTACCTCACACAAACCCCGGAGGGTTGGCGGTGCGCGCAGATCTGCGCACCTGCCGAAATGATCGATCGTTTCGTGCTGGAAGCCGACGCCGAACGGCTTCGGTACTGGCAGACACATTCCATGACCACCAAGGACGTTGACCCATGACCACACCAACCGATAAGGATCTCGCCCAACTGCTGCAACCATTGCAGGAAAGCTTGGCGGGTATCAACCGTTCACTGCGTACGTTGGCCGATACCCGGCTGCTCGAAATCTTCGGACCTGAGCTGTCAGACCGAAAAAAATGGGCTGAGCAGTTGAAGCACGCGCACCAAGAGGATGACCAGGCGCTGTTTGATCTGCGTCAGGCCGGCGAACAGGGCCGATACCCAGGCGGATATGACCAATGGGTCAAAGACTACGGCGAAGAAGAAGCCAAGAAGCTGGCAGCACCCGTGGTAAGCGCTTTGGAACATCGAAAAGTTACCTCGGGAGAACTGGCCGAGTTGGAAGCCGCTCAACCTGTCTTGGCGCGGTTGTATCGAGAATTCAGCAAACTGCAAGGCTGATCCCGGTCCCTGGAGTGACGAATGGACCGGTCCCTAAAGTGACGAATTGATTGACATTGCACCCACCGGCTAGGTGGCAGGCCACGCGCCCAACCTTCGCATTCGTCACTTCGGGGACCGGGAAACAATATCGTCACAAATGGGTATACTCCAAATGTTACAGCTGTAACCGCTCCAATAATTCAGGTGCGGTGATTTAAAATACGCCCATACTGATACAATTATTTGAGTACACTCAAACTGATACGGTAACACTATGTTCATCCGCGCATATCTACGAGCATCGACAGAAGACCAGGATGCAAGTCGCGCCCGCGACCAACTGGAAACCTTCGTTACTGGCTTCGGCCTGGCTATCGCTGCCAGCTACATGGAGAACGCCAGCGGTTCGCACGCCAACCGACCCGAACTGATCCGTTTGCTGAAAGACGCCAAGCGAGGCGATGTGTTGCTGGTGGAGAGTATTGATCGACTATCGCGCATGGGTGATCAGGATTGGCGGGAACTTAAGGGCGCGATTGACCAGCGGGGACTGCGTATCGTGGCTATCGACCTTCCAACCAGTCACCAGGGCATGACCTTGCCCACCAACGATGAATTCACCGACCGGATGCTGTCGGCCATCAACTACATGATGATCGATATGATGGCGGCAATTGCCCGCAAGGATTATCAGCAGCGGCGGGAGCGGCAGAGCCAGGGCATCGCCAAAGCTAAAGCAGCTGGTGTGTACAAGGGCAGGCCAGTGGACGAGGATCTACGCAAGCGGGTGCGCGAGCTACTGGGCGCGAACCTCGGGATCCGCGCTACCGCCAGGCACGCGGACTGTTCAACCACCACCGTGATGCGTATTCGTGATGAGCTGTCAGTCGAGCCGGGCGGGAATGGGTGACTAGCGCAGGCGCAGCCGGAGTCTGTCAGCCATTCACGGCTGGCCGCCGCCGGCAGGCGACTTTGAGGCCCTAACAGCCAAGGCAAATGCAGCTGGGGTTAGGAGATCATAAGAACGATGACTTGCCGACCCTTGAAATTCGCGGCCTGCAGGCTTGCACCTCGCTCACTGTATGCACGAACCCCCGATCATCATCCGTGAGCGACCGTCGCTCACAATCTATGAGCTACCCCTAGCTCATTATCCGTGAGCTAGGTTAGCTCACCCTATGAGCTACCCCCCCTTCATGAGCTACCCCTAGCTCATGTGTGAGAGATATCTCACAGGATTTGAGAGATAACGTGCACGGATGAGCTACCCATCGCTCACTAGATGAGCTAGGGTATGCGTGAACCATGAACGATATCTAACAAATATGCACGATATCGATCACGCAATAGCACTGTAGGAGGCCCAATGGCCAATGACAAAAACGAGATCCGCGCCTATGCGCAGCCTGCCCAGCGCGGTACATGGGTACAGACTGAGCGCGCCGGTCATGAGGCATGGGCCGCACTGACTGCACAGGCACCCCGCGCAGCACAGTTGATGCACATCCTGGTACAGCACATGGATAAGCAAGGCGCGCTGATCATCAGCCAGGCCACGCTGGCCAAGCTGATGGAAACGTCCGTGGCCACCACCAAACGCGCCATCGCCATCCTGACCAAGCACAACTGGATCCAGACCATCAGTGTGGGTGGCCAACGGGGTGGCACGCTCGCTTATGTAGTGAACAGCCGGATTGCATGGGCGGACAAGAGGGACAACCTTCAGTTTGCCCTGTTCAACGCTCGGGTACTGGTTTCTACCGAGGATCAGGCTGATTTGGGCGATGCCAAGCTCAAGCAGCTGCCGACAATGGAAGACGGCGACATTCAGCTACCTGCGGGTCCAGGTATGGATCCGCCTGCGCAGGAGTCGCTGGAGGGAATGTTGCCTGATATGCCCTCTATTCCCCACGGTAACTGAGGCAAGGACCAAGGAGGGTGCTTTATGTGGAAGATCGAATTCAGTAAGGATGACCACGGCATAGGTCAGTTCGGCGGCAGTGTACGAATGAATGATCCAGCACTGTGGCCGGTTACGCCGGACACAAACGTTCCCCTCTCGCCGCTCTGTACATTGACCGAGGCACTGTTGCCCGTTCGGTTCTTGCCACCTGGCATGGCCATGACCGTGTTCATTGCGCCGAACCGGAAGGCCAACGGCTTCAACTTGTCGACCATGCGGCGATACACCGTGCATCAACAGTCAGAGCTGCAAGCTGCCCGGGATAGTGGATACGCGAGGGTGATTCTTCACACCCTCACAGATCATGAGCTGCCACCGCCAGAGTCAGCCTTCATTCTCGACCGCGCATTCATCCGCAAGGAAGAATTCACCGAGGCAGAGGAAGATGCCGAGCTGGAGGACGATGATTTCGGCCTGGAAATCAGCAAGGTGACAGGCCGACCTGCTTTTCTGCAGGACCCGATTTATGAACCCAGCTCTCGCTATATGTGGCTGCTGCAGCTAAACGCCTCAGCGCTGGAGGACATTGGGCCTCGGTATGAAGGCATCTTTGAGGACGGCATTGGCCACCTCATTCTTGATAAGCAGGCCCGAAAGGCACCGCAAGGCGCCGAGGCGGGTTATTTCTTCATTCAATTCACCTAACTCGCAAGGAAAGCCCGATGCCGAAGCCAACCACCATGAGCTTTGAACAACAAGAGCTGCACGCCAAGGCCCAGTGCCACGACTGGAACAGCACCTACAAGCATGGTGCCCTGGTCAGCTACGCCGAAATATACGGCCAGGGTGAAACACACCGCGCCGAAACAAGGGGCAATGCGTGGGTGATGTGCGGCCAGGCCGTCATCTTCGTGGATGGTTTGTCAGGCGCTGTGTCGCTTGACCATTGCACCGTTGTCGCCGCGCTCGATGCCGAGCAGAAATCAGCAACCGAGGAAACCGAAAATGTCTGAGGAACGCTATGCGCGCCTGCAGCAGGCTCTTATCGAATCGGCCAAGCAACACCTGATCGAATTGACCGGGGCTTTGGCGCTGCCCAGTGGGGCAGACCGCAATGAGGGGATTTCTTCGGCCTGGTGGCAACTGACCGGACTGACCCAGCTGGTTCACTTTGACAGTGGATTGGATGAGGCGACCAAGCAGGAGCTGGTGGCCATCGATCAGCTGGCCATCCAGGCCACAACCAAACCGGCAGACAAAGCGTTGATGGCCAGCGAAGCAGACGCCGATATTGCGGCCGCATTGGCTGATCCAACCGCTTCTTACTGGCTCAAACACAGCCTGCAGCAAGCGCTGCCGCGTGATCCAGTGGATGCGGTCAATGATGCGGAATGGCTTTTTGAATTGCTGAATAAACGCTGCGTGGAGCAGCTGCAGCACGAAGCGCCACCGTCGATGGAAATGGAATTTCGCAGTGCTAACGGCACTACCACTCAGATCGATATTACCCAGGTTGCGCCTGTCATCGAGCTGGGCGGCTTCAAAGCCTGAATGGCCGAGCGGCCATAAAAGACGAAACCCGCAGCACGGCAATGCTTGCGGGTTTCTAGGTTTTTGCGAAGGAGCAAAAATCCACGCGCTTATTGTACATCGAGCGCTGGAGATTTCACAGCGACACGGAGGAAGCAGCGATGGCCGATCAACGTTACCCGGTAAGCATCGGACAAGGCGAGAATGCCAAGCAGTATTCCGAGGCCTACCAGACCCAGCCAGGCTATGCGGTGCAGTGGAAAGGCATACTGCAGAAAGCACACGGCCAGGCCCTGGTGCGTTGCTTGTGCCCGGGCAAAGGCACTCGACGCTTGGCCGTACGGCACAGATCCGAACAGGATTCGTTTCACCTGTCCCGCTATCCGCACACCGGCGCCGAGCATGCGCTTGATTGCCTGTACTACTCGGCCGATCCCGACAAGTCGGGATTAGGTGCCTACAGCAAGGGCGTGGTCGAAGAAACCAAGGATGGCGACCTCAAGATCAAGCTCACCCTTTCGCTCCGCAAGAAGGATCCGGCTGAAATCCAGCCAATGGAGGGTACTTCCCCTGCCCCATCGAGCAGCAAACCTTCCAAGCCGGCGATGACCTTGTGTGGCTTGCTCCACTTGCTCTGGAGCGAAGCAGGCCTCAACCAGTGGGTACCAGGTATGGCGGGCAAGCGTGGACTCGGGCTGATTCACAGCCGACTGCAGCACGCTGCCGACCGCATGCTCGCTTCGCGCATGCGCATTGGTGATGCTTTGCTCATCGCTACAAGTTCGGCTGGCCAGCAGGCCGACGCCAACAGTCAGAAGGTGGCCAGCGCGATCAGAAACAAACGCCGCCTAATCGTCGTCGCCCCTTGGCGGCGCACTCCGAAGAACGCGAACAAGCAATGAGCGGCTATCTCGCCATCGCTGGCTTCCACGGAGTACCGCGGCTGCTCATGGACGGAGAACTATGGCAGAGGACCGCCAGGAGCTACAGCGCCGCGCTTCGTGGATGGCGGGAAGGACGCCGAGTGATTGCCATTGTCCAGACGGATCAACCTACAGTGCCCAGCAAAGCCCAAGCGCTCAATGTGGCCCTGATGGTCGTCAGTGACGAGTGGATACCGGTTGAATCGGGCTATGAGGCGGTGATCGAGGCGATGCTCCGCGATCAGGGGCGAAAATTCATCAAGCCGATGCGCTTTGATGCAGAGCAAGAACAGGTGTTTCCTGATTTCTGGCTGATGGACGTAGGCGCCGGCAGGGAGCTACCTATGGAGGTTTACGGGCGTCAGGATCCGAAGTACCTGGCCCGCAAGGAAGTGAAGTGCGCCTACTACACGCGGCACTACGGGCCGACCGGATGGTGGTCGTGGGACGCCAGTGCGGACCCGCGAGGCTTGAGCATTCCCGCATTCCCCCGGCTCGGCACCCCTAACATGGCCACCATTGACTGGGCGCTGTACGACTGCAAGTTGGGCCAGATCAAGGACGTTGAACTGGCCCGGCTGATCGGCTCGACCCCGCACCGCGTGCGCCGCCGCCGTGAGCAACTGGGGATTCCGCCATGGTGTGTCGGCAAAAAAATCGAACCCTTCAAAGATCTCTTAGGCTTTGCCGCAGACAGCTCGATAGCTGCCCGCTGCGGCGTGGACGCCAAAAGCGTCAAGGCCTACCGCGAGTCGTTGGGCATCTTGCCCTTTTTCCGGCCCGCTCCACGCAAGCAGGTGCTGCCCATCGGGCACGATATGAGGCCCTATAAGCCGCTGTTTGGCTACGTCAGTGACCAGGAGATCGCCCAGCTCGCCGGCGTCGATCTGGACCTGGTGCAGGACGTACGCGAGGGGCTTGGCTTTGAACCCATACCGCCGTTGCCAGGCAGTGCAACACCAGATCCGCTACCAGACTTTCACGGCCCGTTGCTGGGTTACGAATCATTGTTCGCGACCATGACGCCGACAGAGATCAGCCGGAAAACCGGCGTACCGTACCCTGTGATAGTGCAGCGCTGCGCCTTCTTGGGCATTCAGCCCTTCAAGCGTGTTTCGGTAGCGTCCCGCTACGATCACTTGCTGGGAAAAGTGCCTGATGCGCTGGTGGCGAAGCTGGCAGGCGTTTCGCGAGCCAGCATCGGCGCCCGACGCAAGCGGTTGTCGGCCCAGGCTAAAGCCGAGCTTTAGCTAATTCTCGCACGCGAGAATTACCGACACTGCACCGTCCACAACTGATCCCAGCTGGTCATGTAACTGGGGCTAAGCAGGGCACGACGCATGCCCCAGTCAGGCGTCAGTGGGACCGCTGCAGTACGCAAGCAGTCATGCCCCCATCGGCGGTTGATCTTGTCCATCGTTGCCATGAGCGCATCCGAGCGCTCCGGCTGGCTCGGGCTGAAAAGATCCTGCGTGTATTCTCCCCGCTTGCGCAGGTCCATCAGCAGTACCTCGGCCTTGCTATACGCAAAGCCAGGCCGGTAGATCTCTGCTGCCGCCTGCAGTGCATATTTCGTCAGCTGCCGCACATCATCGGTTGGGAATGCCGGTATGCACGTCGCTGCGTTCGCGTACTTGGGGCCGTCACCATGAAACGAAGTCTGGATGCCAATGCGTAGAGCGCCGCATAGCGAACGCTGCATGCGCAGCTTTTCAGCGGCACGGTGAATGTAGGTCGCCAGTGCTTCCTGCAGCTCTCTGAGCGTGTTAACCCGCTTGCCAAACATCTTGCTCGAACAGATCGATTGCTTGGCCGGCGCGGTCTGCTCCAGGTCCATGCACGACTCGCCTGCCAGCTCTCGAATGGTTCGCTCCAGTACGACACTGTATTTGCGACCCATGGCCCGTGCATCCGCTTGCGATAGCTCCCAAGCGGTGCTGATCCCGTCGCTGGCCAGGTTGTCGCGCATACGGCGCCCGATCCCCAAACCTCATCAACCGGCATTCGCCGGAGCAGCCATTCGACCGCCTCTGGTTTGCGCAGATCCACTACGCCGCCAGTCTTCTCGCGCCACACTTTAGAAGCGTGCTGCGCGGCCTTGGCCAAGGTTTTCGTATGCCCAATGCCAACACCGACTGGCAGCGCCGTCCATTGCAGGACGCGGGCTTGAATGTCCCGGCCTACATCAATGATCGGCTCGGGAAGGCCATCAAGCCTGCAGAAAAGTTCGTCAATGGAATAACGCTCCCATTCGGGGACCAGGGAGGCGATGGCTACGCCAACCCGGTGACTCAATTCGCCATAGAGCGTGTAATTGGAGCTGAAAACCGCGACACCATTCTGTTCGAGGAAACCGCGTACCTTGAAATAGGGATCGCCCATCTTCAAACCGAGGGCTTTAGCCTCGTTCGTACGGGCCACGATGCAGCCGTCCGAGTTGCTTAAAACGACGACCGGGCGCTGCCGCAGCTCCGGTCTAAAAATGCGCTCGCAGCTGCAGTAAAACGAGTTGACGTCTACCAGGGCGAAGATAGGCCGGGAGCTGTCAGCACACATGCTTGGTCAGATCCCAGGTAACAACCCCAAACACATCAATCGAGCCGTACTGATCAGGGGTGATGGTCTTATAGTCGGGGTGGGCCGATTCCAGTAGCCAACGATCAGCGTTGTCCTTGGCCAGCCGTTTCACCAGCGGTTGGTTGTCCACGTACGCGAGAACGATCTGACCCTTTGTCGCTGTGATTGATCGGTCTACGATCAGCACCCCGCCGTCGTAAATCCCCGCGTCACGCATGCTTTCGCCCTGGACGCGCACAATCCATACATGCGGCGCCCGAATATTCAGCAACTCATCCAGGGAAATCGGCGGCTCGTAGTAATCAGCTGCAGGGCTTGGAAAGCCGCCTGCAGCCGTTCCGGCGAGAACCGAAATGAGCTGGCTTGAGTCTCGAAGGGGCTGAATAGATACAACGTTCATGAGGCACCGAGCTAATACTGTTTGCATATACAGTAATGCAGGCCGTACGGCGCGGCTAGAGCCGCCTGGACAAAAGGCGGATCTTTCCGTCTGCAGGAGAATCCACAGCATATCGAGTGCCATTGAGGCGCAGGTGTCATGGCTTCCAAGAAAAGTGCGGTCCCTGCTCGCATCCAGCCGCAGCTGGTGGCCTTGGTGACACGGCCACCAGCCGGCGACTGGGCTTACGAAATCAAGTTCGATGGCTACCGCATGTTTGCCCGCATCGATGCCGGCGTGGCTCTGTTCACTAAAAACGGTTACGACTGGACGAAGCGGATGCCGCGTCTTGCCCAGGACCTGCAGTCACTTCCCATCCGTGGCGCTTGGTTAGATGGTGAAGTGGTCGTGCAAGACGACGACGACCGCCCCGCGTTCCAGTCCCTGCAGGAAGCCTTTGCCACCGGCGACACCGACCGCTTGACCTACTTCGCCTTCGACCTCTTGTTCATCGACGGCGTGGACCTAAGACCCCGGCCTGTCGAGCAGCGCCGGAACCTGCTACGGGTATTGCTGGAACAGGCCGACCTTGACCAGGTGCGGTTCTCAGAAACCCTCGAAGCGGATCCGGCGCATTTGCTGGCCAGCGCTTGCGCGCTCGGCATCGAGGGCATAGTAGGCAAGCGGTTGGGCAGTACCTACGCCGGCGAGCGGGATGGCTCATGGATCAAGCTCAAATGCGTGCAGCGGCAAGAGTTCGTGATCTTGGGCTACACCCGAAGCTCTGCCGGCATCGGCTCGCTGCTGATCGGCCTGCATGATGACGCTGGCCAGCTGCAGTACGCTGGCCGTGTCAGGTCGGGATTCACTGGCCGCGAGCTGGACAGACTCAAAAATCGACTCGGCCCATTGGTACGGAGAACATCGGCTTTACGTACGCCGCCCAAGCTGCAGGGCGGGGCCGTGGTATGGGTAGAGCCTCAGCTTGTGTGCGAGGTGAAGTTTGCCGAGTTGACCCCAGCCGGCAAAGTGCGCCATGCCGTGTATATCGCTCTGAGGGAGGACAAGCCGGCATCGTCCATCAGTCTGGAGAGCGACACCGACCCAGTTTGAGCAGGCGAAGATGCGCCGGGAGGCGAGTGTGTATGAGGTTCATATCGACGCTGAAGCCTGTGTCATCCAGTGCGAAATCACGGATGTGATCGAGGCCGACCCAAACCCCGGCTTGTGGTCCAGCGACTGGGATGCCCAAGGTTATCGCGAGCTGGAATTCAGGGTGCTTTCTGGTGTGGCGTTCGACGCAGACGGTAACCCCAGCGATCTAGGCCGCAACGGCTGCGCCGAGGTGGCCGACCGCTACGCGGAGTTCATCGAGGACGATTTGTGGCAACAGCTGGATAACGAGCGGGGCGAATAGCGGGCAAAAGAAAACCCGCGTTGGCCGAGGCCTCAGCGGGCTTTCTCCGTCAGTCAGGTTATTAGCCGTTCCAACTATCGCGAATCGCCTCTACCAGGAGCTTTGCGAGCACCTGAATAGAGAGATTCTTTAGGAAATTTTTCATCTCCAAAGACCTCGATTGGGGCCTCTGTCCCTATCAATGCTTTTCCGGAACACATGGCACTGACAAGAGCATGGTCAGATGATCTTTGCGAGACGCGGGCGGGGCTGGTGTTAACCAGGGATCAAATCCGCGCGGATTACTAGGCCCGCGTCCCCAGCAGTGAATCTTTAGACGGGAAGCACCCCACCCGGCGCACAGGTCACATCGACTAGCGGATCTTACCTGCTCGGCTGTCGCTATGCCATCACTGGCAGTCGCAGATTTCCACTTTTCCCGGGGCGAAAAAAAACCGCCTTAGTAGGGCGGTTTTCTTAGGTTTCGCGGTTAGTAGCCGCGTTACCAAGTCTCGCAAAGATCATCTGACTGGGTTCATATTTACAAAGGTAAACAGGATTGGCAACTCTTTTTTGAGTAATGGACCCGAAGATTAAGGCCGAATCGAGAGGCGAATCCAATCCCGAATTGCATGGCGTGCCCCCTTCGGGGGCGGCTGTCGTGAACCAAGCCCCGGCCAAAAGCGCGCCGGGTCTTGGCCCTTCGGGCTTCCATCCTCACGCCTCCGGCCTTCGGCCTGCGCGCTCCGCTTGCCGGTCGTTCCAGGGCAACCACTGCGGCTAGCTCAGCAACCATCGGTAGGAAGCGGACGCCCCAATGGCCTATCCGCCACCAGTCCTTGCCTGCAAGGGGCTTTCGCGGCATATCCTCGCTCGCTACGCTCCCTGCGGTATTCCACGGTCCCCTTGCACGCGGCCTGGCTCTGGATAGTCCGGGCTTACCGCGTCCTACCGAAGGCTGCCGAGCAGATCCACCCAGCAGTGGCGCGCTTCCATTCCCAAAGAGCAAGGCGGCATCCGCTTCGCGGCTGCTGCTTTGAAAAGCGTTTGTTTCCCGCGCCCCACGCTCGGCATTAAAGCAGATCGGCAAGAGCGCCTGCGGTCAAGCGCTCGATGCCATGCCAACCTATCAGAGGGAGTGGGTCAGGTCGTGCAAGGCGGTTGCAGCGATCCAGAGGCCGATACCCATAGCAGCCGCCGTATACAAGGGTAACCGCTTGTGTTTGTCCGTGTAGCCATCGCTGAACCTGTTCTGCTTCGGGGTGATGGTATAGAAGAACCCTTGAATGGCCTTGGGCAGGAGAATCAGGAATGCAAAACCCTTTAGGCTCAGTTCAGCGTTATCGGTCCAGGGAAATCGGGCCAGCCAATATGCGCAGCCAATCCACAGGAGCCAGCCCCAAACGAAGAGCGCCTTGGTTTGATTCGGGGAAATAGTCTTTTCCATGTCAACCTCGCTTGTCCGACCGACCCTCATTCCAGGTCATCCAGTAGAAAAGGACGATGCCGGCAACGGCGCCGAATGGGCCAATGCGCTCAGCCCAGGTGATCGGAAGGAGGGTAGGTAAGGCCAGTTTCAGGCCGATCACAATCATAGTTGCAACGATCCACCCAAACCCGGCTGCAACGGGGGTGAGCAAAATTCGTTTGACGATTAAGTCCGTGTTCATAAACGCTCCCTTTTATGCGATTAGTGTGGCGATGAGGTCTATCACCTTCGAATCACGGACCAACACCCAGGCGAAAATCGCCAAGGTCAGCAGCCCGTATATCCATTGGCGCTGTTTATCGGAGGTGACTTCGGCTCCGCTCTCCGGCCATATCGGCGGGATATCACCCTGGAGGAGGAATTTGGGGAAAAGGCCCATCAACGCGAACCAGGCCCAATCGAAACCAGCAGGCCCAGCGTAGGGCGACTTGGTGGCGATCCAAGCAGCTAGACCTAGCCAAGCAGCCCATGCGCATGCGCGTATGACCCCTTTCTTTTTCGACGTTAAAGCATTCATGTAACCTCCTTGTTCACAAAGATTAGTGCACCGGCTCAACGTGCTTGCGGGTCGTAAGATCCAGGCCAACGGCACGCATCACGGCCAGCAGGGTTTTCAAAGTCGGGTTGCCCTTGTCCGAGAACGACCGGTAGAGGTGTTCGCGGGAAAGGCCAGATTCATTGGCAAGGGCGGTCATCCCTTTGGCGCGGGCTACGACACCCAGGCATTTTGCGATATAGGCCGCATCGCCCGTTTCGAATGCGTCCTCCATGAATACTGCGATGGACTCCGCATCAGTCAACGCATCAGCGGGATCGTAGTCGTAAAATTGCTCTTTCATTCATCGTCACTCCACTGGCTGGCCAAGGCTTTGGCGGTTTCGATATCCCGCGCTTGGCTGCTCTTGTCTCCACCACACAGCAACAGGACCAGCTGGTTACCTCGCTGCTGAAAATACACCCGGTAGCCGGGGCCGTGATGGATGCGTAATTCGCTGATTCCTTGGCCCACCGGTTGAACGTCTCCAAGCAGACCATGCGCAACGCGGAAGACTCGCGCAGCGATGATGGCTTTGGCCTGCTTGTCTCGCAGCTTGCGTTCCCAGTTCCTGTACGTGGCGGTTTGTTTAATTGTCTTCATGGGTTCCATTGTAGCTTATAAATCACGCTTAGGCAAGGTTCTCGCATGCGAGAAAGTCAATTTCTAGTAAATATAGTATTGACTATAAGTTGACGCAAGGGGGATTTTTTTGGGATACTGAATCCGTCGAAGCAATCCCGCCTCGACAGCCTGGAAACCTGCGGCGGCAACCGCTCCGGGCAACACTGCGAAGGAGTACGAAGCATGTCTATTTCAAAGAGTTGGCGTTACCTACTACGCTGGACGATCTGCTACTGCCCGCGAGGAAGCGCTAACGGCTGATCGCTGATGCACGCCGCACGCTGGAGCTGGCCAGGAAGTCCTAGCGCCACATGGTCGGCATCTGATGCCTCACGCTGCGCAACTCAGGGAAGACCAGGACAGGGTGCGTAGTGAGCTGGACACCTCCCTATGGCGCCGGGCATTCGATATGACGGCTTTAAACAGCTCATGGACGCGGAGGCCGTTGCGGAATTTGAGAAGAGCCTTTGCCCCTGCCCGCCTGCATTCACCGCGTCAACGATCAGCGCTACTTTCATCGACTTGCGCATCAATGCCGAATCGATGTTCCAGCGTGGTGTTTTCAATGTGTTCCGGTATCTCTCCGACGATTACCGTACCAACGCCAAAGAGCCGTTCCGCATCGGCCCGAAGGTGATCATGG
>MQUG01000322.1:0-14339 GCA_007213375.1 Steinernema feltiae | reverse complement strand
TTGAAGTGAATAGACCTCAGTTGCGAGTCTTTGCGATGCGAAAACAAGCGACAAGCAATGTGCGAAAACGTAGATTGCGTGAACGCGTCCTACAATGCATTACCGTATCACGGCGTAGCCGATGACGAGGATGATCGTTGTATGATAGTTGTGGCGTGGTCCTTCATCTTTTTGTTGCATTTTTCAAGTTGACAGATCTGAAGCACCGCCGTGTTTGTAGAAGTCCACGGCTGCCGTCCTGGTCTGCTCTACTGTTCCTGCGCGACGAGGCAATCTGACGTAAACAACAGTTTATTCTCCAATAAACGCGCGCGACCTCTCCTTCCAAACAATAAGCAAATGTCCTTTAGCGTCAGTGACAGTCCGTACAACGGTGGGAAATGGTCAGTTGTGATGAGTTTTCCATCTTATAGAAAGCGACACATATGAGAGCGACAATTCTGGCTCAGATTCAGAAGATTATGAATGACTTTCTCACTTTCTAATTAATTGTTAATTTCGTTAATTTAATAGATGCATGTTGAATAGATGATAACTCTCAACTTCTTCCTTCTTCGTGATTGCAGTTGTTCCAGTATTGCACAATCGTGCTGAATCAATTGCCGTTTGTCGCGACACCGACGCTGTTTCTAGTGATGATAACGACGACGCTGGACTTTGCCAATCTACATTCCTCGTTTTGATGTCGCGTTTCTTTTCGAAATCATCAGAATTTTGAATTTGAAGTTAAATTATTGTTTTAGCGCATCTACACGTCTTGACGCGATTAGAAATTGTCTATAATAAAGCGAAAACTAACGGTATCATCTGGGTGGACAACCTCCGCAGTGTTGCTTGGTGCGTTTTCGCCCAAAACGCGGCAATCTGAACGTACTGTGGACGTTCTATAGTTTCAATTATGTGTTTGTGGAGCACTAAGATCTTTGACACGATTACGAACGTGTCAACTTGGCGCTGCGGTGCCAGAACAGATGGGGTCTGGGCAGGTGCTCCACTCCGCAAAATTTGGTTTTATTTTTTTATTTTACAACACAGAATTGCACATTCAGTAAAATTGTGACCTTAACTGGCCTAAACGATTCCCGTTTAAACACATCAGCATTGCTGCAGACGCTCAAATTCAATCACGACAACAATGCCAGCGCTTTGCTTTGAAACCCTCAAATTTATTTCAGCCGCGCAGTGAACGGGATGCTCCCAACACGCTTTACTCCCATCGAGTGGCAGACGCCTCTTGAGGTAAGTTTCGAGTTTTTGGAACGTTTCCTCCGATATATATGAGCTGACCACTTTGCGCTTCACTACAAAAGCGCTCGCTTGCTTCCCAAGTCCTGTGCGCGGCTTCAAACACTTCAAATGGAAGGGGATCCAAACATTTCAGTGCTTCAAATTGTGGTCTTTTCACAAAATCCACAAAGAGGTTGTTCAGTTCCTCAAGCTCAATATTCCAGTAATTCTTAGCGTTCTCAGATGCTTTGATTTCAACTGGCGCTCCAGGAAGATCTTCGCAAGAACAAAAGTAGACGAAGAACGATTGGAGTTCGCATTCCAGTAAATGTTTGAAATCGCGTTGGGATAAACTCAAGAATTCCGCAAAATTCATCTTCCGGTAGATCATTAACAGAAAGATAGTCGTAGCAATTTGGGACTATGGCTTTGAAGCGCTGAAAATTGGTTGAACCCCAACCAGTAAATGTAAACTCCTATAGGTTGTTGCAAGATTCCAGAATTCTTTGCTGAAATACGCCCATAAACCGTTGGTTAGCGCAAGCTTTCCAAAGTAGGGATCGCAATCATCTTCGCTCGTAACGCCTTCAAGCGAAAGTCGGTGCAGATCGATGTCAAAGGAGGCCAACTGCACAATGTCGTGGATGATTTCGTTCGGGAGCCAAGCGAAATCATTGGCCAAGTTTGGCTTTGCTGGGTATGCCTCATTGAAGAGGAAGAGATCTGAGATTTGCCGGTGCATTTTCAAGTGAATTTGGCGCAAAAATATGATGTAAATGCGCTGAAAGCAATGCAAATCATCAATGCTAACATGGATAGTGCTAAAATCAAAATTTCTCTCGCTGTGAACTTGCGATTTTCGTCATTTGTCGCAAAGTGTCAGCTTGGCGCCAATTGAATTTGGGACATAGACCTTTGTGTTAAGTTTAACGCGTCTAAAAATTCTCTACGAAGCCTTGTAAGCCACAAACTAGACAAAAAATAATAATATGCAATTAGCTTCTGGACTTTGAATCGGTCAAAAACGAGATCTGAGCGCTCCTCAAATTGATCTACGACGGCTGTGTTTAGACATCAAACGGCGGCTTCGACGCGATAGTCTCGGCGGCGACGTCCGTAGCGAGATCAAAGTTTAGTACAGCCGGACATTTGCTATTCGTTCACTTTCAAATGACTCTCAAATGACACATGCGTCCACCTTGCTTAAAGGGACACAGACATCGCCCCCAAATGGTCTCCGATTTTTCTGAAATTTCGTCTATCCCCCCATTTTCGACCCTTCCCACCAAGATGGCGCTTACAGAATTTTTATAGGACATCTCAGTCCTGAGTTATAAAAGTTAATGGGGATCCTACATTTATTGGAAAATCAGTGGTCTCATAGCGATTGGATTGCGGCACATATGATCTGCATACGGTCGTTCATTGACCGATATTGGCGACTTGACCGTTATCTGGCTATTTTCCTCGCGACCTCGAATTGGTCCAGAACGACCCAGGAAACACAGAATGTCGCTGTTCGACTGAGAAAAGCAAAAATCGCGTGTTTCCGACGCGCTCCAAACAATCATGAATTTTCGTTGTTTCTCTGCCATTCAGCCACAATTCTGTGTTTCCTAGGTCGTTTCGGACCAATTCGAGGTCGCGAGGAACGCGAGGAGGAAAAAATTTTGTAAGCGCCATCTTGGTGGGAAGGGTCGAAAATGGGGGGTAGACGAAATTTCAGAAAAATCGGAGAACATTTGGGGGCGATGTCCGTGTCTCTTTAACAGGTTGCAAATACGTTCAAAACGTTCAAAATGGTGATTTCCAAGTTGAAACATGCGTTGACCGTTGCTTTGCTTCCTGTTTCGTCTGTACAGTTCTAGTCGCAAAAAAAACCGCATTGTATTGAAAATTGTGTCGCAGCATTAGTGTTCACTGATCTCTTAACTCTCTAGCTGTGTGAAACATCTCACCTACAACCGTCCTGTTGTGTCATCAGCACTGTATTGAACAGCGTGTCCATAAATACGTCGCAATTCCAGAAATTTGCCCAGTTTCAGTCAATCCTGGTTGACACTCCCATCCACAGCAGTCCCTCTTTACGCGCCTCTCCTTCAATTTTATGGTTTGTATTTGCTGTGAATAACTCTAGTTTTGTGCTCTGGTTGTTTAGAATATTGTTTAGCTTAACCGCTGCTGTTCGCACAACGCATTCCAACGATTTCAGAGGGGTTTTTTCGCAGGATCGGATTCAGAGGGGTTTTTTCGCAGGATCGCGCCGACTAACTCTTTGTTACCTGCTCATGAAGTACGTCCACGTCATCAACCTGGTGCTGCAGATCGTCTTCACCGCCTCGTATCTGGGACTCAACGATTTTTGGGGGATCGACCTCGTGTCGAACTTATTGGAAGGACGAAGCAACTCGACGATCTTTCCGAGAGTCGTCTACTGCAATGTCCCGAACCGCGCCCTCGGGCTCGAGGGCAATCGATACCGATGGATTCAGTGCGTCCTGCCGCTCAACATGTTGTATGAGAAGGTAAGCTAGTCTCATTGGTATTAAATACTCTTTTCATTAGGTCTTCCTCGTGATCTGGTTCTCCATGGCGCTGCTGCTGCTGACAACGACTGCCAACGTCGTCTACTGGTCCTTCGCCTCGCTCACTACTTGCCGAAACGACTACATCAGGAACTTCGTGGTAATTAGTGATTTTAAGAATATTTTGACGTTATTTGATTACAGGAGCTCAGTTCCCCCCTGGAGAAGATCGACGAAGAGAAGCTGCTCGCCTTCGTCCGCCGATTCGACCTGGATTCGACGACCGCCCTCCGTCTCCTCGCAGAGAATTGCAGCGACTTGGCTGCTCAACTCATCGTGGAAGATTTATGGTATAAATCGAAGTAAGATGAATAAAAGTTGTTGATGAAAATTGTTAATTGTGTTGACACATTGAGCCTTAGTATGGGCACAGAGGGGTTTCGGGTCTTCCGCATTTTCTAACTTAGAATTTTCCGTCGTTTTGCAATTTGTCAGTTACTCTTTCGTCAGTTACTCATTTGTCGGTTACTCATTTGTCAGACAAAAGAGTAACTGTCGGTTACTCATTTGTCAGTTACTCTTTTGTCTCTTTTCAGAATCCCGGAAAATTCTCAGAATTCAGAATCCGCCGGTTACTCATTTGTCGGTTACTCATTTGTCAGACAAAAGAGTAACTGTCGGTTACTCATTTGTCAGTTACTCTTTTGTCTCTTTTCAGAATCCCGGAAAATTCTCAGAATTCAGAATCCGCCGGTTACTCTTTTGTCAGTTACTCATTTGTCGGTTACTCATTTGTCGCATCACCGCAACGGCACATAAGCAAAAAAGCGGAGTTCTACGAAGCGTTCTACGAAGGTAATATTGCACCCTGGTTGCCTCAGAAGGCTTTGGCTTTGCCTATTTGAATTATTATTTATTATTTGTAAATTAATATTTATTATAATTTAATTAGGTAAATTATTATTAAGTAAATTATTCCTCCTGAACGACTTGCTTGAGTCAGTAATAGCAAAATCGGGGGGTGTCCTATACTTTTGCACACCAGTGTAGTCGAAGGAAAAAAAACCATTCCGACAATTCAGAACACCTGGTTGCTTAGTCCAAAAGTCCCGACACAAGGAACGGCAAAGTTGCTTGGTAACAGGAGAATTCCGGGTGAACCTCCAACTGCGACTCAGTTGTACTTGTCATCGAGATTATGAAACGTTGACCGCTACAGTTTCTTCAGTTTTAGTCTCTAGTCGGTCGTAAGGGAAACTCAAAGTATGTTGAACAAAGTACGCAAATCAGGCCTTGACTTCGCTGACTTGAACAACTTGGAACTTTGGTAGATCTCCAAGTGAATTTGGTACTAGGCTAACGTAGTTTCGGTCTTGGTAAACCATAGTGTGACGTAAATTGCCGTTTAAAATTTGTACCAAGTTCGTGTATCAGAAATGACGCTAGTTCAGGCAAAATGTTAAAATAACTAAATAGTTAAAATTTATTACCGTAATAAAACAATCAGAATACTTTAACGGACAAAACGTAAAGACGTTTTATGAACTGGAAAACGGTC
The DNA here is from genome assembly GCA_007213375.1 of Steinernema feltiae. Lineage (NCBI taxonomy): Eukaryota > Metazoa > Nematoda > Chromadorea > Rhabditida > Steinernematidae > Steinernema > Steinernema feltiae. The sequence continues at coordinate 9,029 of MQUG01000322.1, read as the reverse complement.
TGTTGTAATATGGACAAATCTCCCCGTAGCTCGATTATACGCAATTGAGCTTTTTTTGTTTTTCTTGTATTAAAAGTTCTTTCAGCAAGGGGTCCTCTCGTAGCAATTTCATTGCAAATTCCATGACACTCGGTGCGTTGCAAGACGAAATAAATGAACAAATGTTGATTTCCGCAAACGTGGACAACAATTCAGCTACAACGTTTTCAGGAATTGTTGAATTGGCATCGTCCAAACGCAGTTTTGGAAAGTTCACAAACGGTCACAAACTCTCAATTAGCACGTAAATTTCCTCTTTGGACGTTTTAGTGAAACTCCACCCATCGCCCACGCATTGAATGTAGTCGATGCGAAGGTAGTTGGGACCAACCTGCTGCAGCACAGTTGTAAGAGGAACTTGAGAGCCACACCTTGCGTTTAACAAGCTGTAATACCACTGACCATCGGAGAAGGCAAAATCCAACATGAAACACTTTCGATTGGCAGAGTGATCCTGGAACGCGCTGTTCCAGTTGGCATCTGGGAAAGGGACGTCCACACAAGGGAGATCCTTGATTGTGCCGACCACGGCGTCGCAGAACGCGGAGTGAATCGAGTCCATCGTAAGCACAGAATTTGACAAAAATTTGAATTTCACACGCATTTATAGTCGTTTTCAATGACAAAAGCGACGCATGGAGTGATGCAATGTGCTATTAGTCTATCCGACAACGCTGAAAACTGCGAAAAACAGACAAAAACATTTGGCCAAACGACGGTCAACTGGAAAATTAACTATAGTCGGTTTCAATCGCGCCATAACAAAACAGAGGTGTGAAGCACAGTATGTCGCAGAGAAAAACCGGGAGGCACATCGCGCCGAGAGTCAATTTTCATCTTTTGCTGTTTGTCACTGAGGGAATAGCGGCTGATGCAAAAGCGAAAAGGCTCGACAACGGAAATAGATCATTGTTAGTTTAGTCTGCGACGTCGCTGCCAACAATTTGCCCGAAAGACGTTAATTTGAGCAAGGTAAACCCGGCCAATATGGCTGGTCCCAGTGTGAGTCGCGAGTAAGTCCCGCAGCGATGTGCCTCCCGATTTTTCTCCGCGGCATACTGTGCTTCACACCTCTGTTTTGTTATGGCGCGATTGAAACCGACTATATCTTTAACAAACTGTTAACTAAATTAACTAACTGTTTTTGCGCTGCATAAAAAGTTCCGGCTCCACTAGCGAATCGGGGCCAAAACAAACCAGAGGGGCCAAAATTCAGAATGAGGGCCAAAACATTTTTAACTTGTCAGCATACCATTTTATATCCCAAAACTAGCTTTACAAAGAACAGACAAAAAATTGGCTATATTTGACATTAGCCGTCCCAATCCACAATAGCTATCCCAGAATTACATTAGCCGTCCCAGTTGGAATAACTGGTTTGCCAGGCAATCCCTACGGTAGCTCCTAGGCCGATGTCGCGAGCATCGCGATAATTATTCCGATTGCCCTTTGCTTTTGTCCATATTCGCCACCCGTCGGCGGCTGACTCATAGCGCGCCGGCGTCAATTTTATGACTTTCCTCTCTGTGCGCCCGCAGCGCACCCGTTTCCCTCACCTTTGTCTCTTCTTCGTTTCATCACCGAGCCGAACGGTCGGCTGACCGTTAGCTCTCTTGTGAATTGTGCATTAGTCCTGTACGCAACAGCCGAAACCTGCTCTTAGTACGAAGCCTAGAGAATTTTAGGGTCTGGTGAATTTTACGAAGCCTTGTGAATGGCTCGCTGCGCTCGCGCAAAATGCACTAGAGTGGATTTTGCGAAAATGCGGTAGCTCCTAGTAAGCCTGTTCTTAGTACGACGCCATCAATAATGAATTGACAGGTTTTTTGACTTACCAGGCTTCGTAGCAAATCTGTTGATTTTAGAAATTAATTGATGGCTTTGTACTAAGAAAATTCAGTGCTTCCCCGTATCTCCAACGATCTCAGGTTCTTTGACTGTAGTTGAAAAATAGATCAGAAAGCGTTTCAGAAAACTAGGCAAAAAATATTAATAATGCAATTAGCTTCTGGACTTTGAATCGGTCAAAAACGAGAACTGCGCGCTCCTCAAAAATTGATCTACGCTGAGAGCCGATCACCACGTGAAGTCGGTTGAAGATGGTTGACAGTATTTGCAAACAGTATTATACAGGCGAGCCGGACATTCGCTATTCGGTCACTTTCAAATGATGCTCGATGAAAAGCTCTCCTACAGCGTCCACTTTGCTTAACGGGTTGCATGCACGTTCAAAATGGTGATTTTCAAGTTGAAACATGTGTTGACCGTTGCTGGCTTTGCTTTGTATTTCGCCTTGTTCTGTTCGCACAACCACACTGCATTGTATTGAAAATTATTGTGAAACATCTCACCTACAACCATACAACCGTTGTGTCATCAGCACTGTATTGAACAGCGTGTCCATAAATACGTCGCAATCCCAGAAACTCGCCCAGTTTCAGTCAATCCTGGTTGACACTCCCATCCACAGCAGTCCCTCTTTACGCGCCTCTCCTTCAATTTTATGGTTTGTGTTTGCAGTGAATAATTCTAATTTTGTGCTCTGGTTGTTTAGACTATTGTTTAGCTTATCCGCTGCTGTTCGCACAACGCATTCCAACGATTTGAAGCATTCTGAAAAAAGAAACATCGTGGCGTTAGCTGTCTCTATTTCCGGATACATCGCCAACGACAAGGCCGTCTCCACAACGCCGTTCAAAAGACGTCCGGCAAGTGGATACCCGAAAGAAACCGACAAAAGATTCCGACTGCATGCCACATTGTTTCTCATGGAGATCATTGCGAATTCCAAATTGAAGAGGCGCCGGAACACTTCACCAAGGTTATGAAATGAAATTAGATATTTACGTGGCCACAAAAGCTCCTGAGTTCAGCATTTTAAGGAGCAATAACATGATCAACACAACGGAGTTTGCGACGACACCTTTCATAGGAAAATTCGAAGTTCCTGTTGGCCATAAGATTCTGATCGGAAGCACTCACGTCCAGGGCACCGGCGTCCACGGCGCCGGAACACTTCACGAAGGTTATGAAAGTGAAATCGCGGATCAAGGTGCGCCGCATCTTGGCGAAACGGTGAATTGGGATGCAAGATGATAGCATCGATTGTTACTGGACGTTTTAGGGGACTCTTATGGAATGGCCGAAACTCTAACTCGACGATGTTTCCGCGGGCTCTCTTCTGCGACGTCCCACACCGCAATCTCGGGCTCGAAGGCAATTTTATTTTATTTTATTCTCGTCACCGAAAGGTCCAACCCAGTAAAACCCATCTTGGACACCACCTCACCGTGCCAAATTTCCTCAGACCTTCCGCAACCTGCCCGCTCCGCATTTCGCATTTCGAATGTAAAAGCGAGTGATTGATGCCCAAATCAGAGACCAGGCTGCTTGGCAACGCAAAATACATTAATTTTGAGTTAAAGGAGAAGCTCGTCTGGCCAAAAAATCGGACACAACGAAGAGCAAAGTTGCGTGGCAACAGCAGAATTCCGGACAGGACCCCCAAAGAGATTTCAACTGGACACAACGCCATGGAGAACATGAAAAATTTCCAAAAATGCGTTTTATTGGGAACACTTTGTATTTAAATCATTAGAACAGAAGTACTCGTCCCCGCACTTTCTCAATTAATTGTAGTCGAACGTTCAACATTTGACATGACCGTCAAGAGTTTTCACTGGTCTCGAACCCTTTCCGCAACACATCGATCCATCGCTGTTTTGAACGAAAATCGCCGGAGTTCCATCAATCATGTTTTCCACAAAGCGGTGATAAGGGAGAGGAGAGCAATAGACCGCATTTTGATTGGAACAAGCGCGGAATGGTGCCCACTCCGTATATTCCGTATAAGAATTCCGTACATTCCTCATTTTCTTATACTCCGTATAAGAAAATGAGAAATGACACTCCCTTCGCTTGCGCTTGCGCAGCGGTGAGAAGAGTGAAACGTTGAATAAACAATTTATTACCATATTAAAACGATTCAATCGAACTGCATTAACGGACGAACCGTAAATAAGTTTTGTAACCAAAAAAATGGGAATGAACATGATTGAACGAATATGAATGAACTTCAACATGAACACCCCTCCCAGTCGCTCGATAATCCGCAATTGCGGCCGCTAGCGCGTGTTCTGCGCATCTTACACTAATTGTCTTCACTAAAGTGTCCTCCTGTATCATTTGCTTCGCAAATTCCGTGAAACTGGGTGTGTCGTAATACGAATAAAACGAAAAAATGTTGATTTTTGCAATCGCAGACAATATTTGATCTAGATCGCTTTTGGGAATTGTCGAATGTAAATCGTCCAAACGCAGTTTTGGAAAGTTTAGAAACGGTCGCAAACTTTTAAATAGTACGTGAAGTTCTTCTGTTGACGTTTCGGGGAAAGCCCGCCCGTGTGTCACTTTCACGTAATCGATGCGCAGGTATTTGAGACCAACCTGCTGCACCAAAGTTGTAAGAAGAGCATTGGAGCCATTGTACAAGCTGTAAGACCACTTGCCATCGGAGAAGCCAACATTCAACCTAAAGCAGTTTCGATTGGCAGAGTGATCCTGGAGCGCTTTGTTCCATTTGGCATCACGGAAGGGAACGTTCAGCTGAGGGAGATCCTTGATCGTTCCGACCACGGCGTCGCAGAACGCGAAGGCAATCGAGTCCATCACTAACACAGAATTTGACGAAAAATTGATTTTCACCCGCATTTATAGTCGTTTTCAATGAAAAGCGATGCTCACGATAATGCAATGTGCTTTGCAAATTCATCGATTTTAAGTGGATTTTAAGAATGGCTGTCGGATCTGAAAAACCAAAATGGCGGTCAAATGAAGGAATCTAGCGTGGATGAGGGCATACACGCATGCGAGAAGAGTTTGAAGTCAAGAATCAAAGGGAGGATCCGACAGATCAGACACACTAATTCAATCCGGACCGCCATGTCACTCTCGTAGCGAACGCGCTTTTATATAATGTGTTTATTACCATAACAACACATCGAATTGCGTTAACAGAAGAACACTAAAGACGTATCCCACAACGCAAAAACTGCGAAAATAAAAAAACTAATTTAAATTAGTGCTCGACCGGTAGTATAAGTTCTATGAGAATGCCAACTGCAATATAACATATAAAATGAAAAATATAACCAGAACTTTGACTTCAACTTGAGCGCCAATGATGACTGCTCGTTTCATTTCTGCTCACAACAGAAATAACAGAAATAAGCACAATTGCTGCTTGGCAACGCAAAATACATTAATTTTGAGATAAAAAGAGAAACTCGTCTGGCCAAAAAACCGGACACAACAACGAGCAAAGTTGCTGGCCAATTCAATTTAAGCGAACAATTCATTGTTTGGGTGTTTTTCAGGTGGATGAAAACACAAAAGCAAATCTCAGTTTTTGAAATAAAAGGAATAATTACGTTGTTTAAGTGCTCAAAGCAATTCCTTTTGGAGTTTTTTGAACAAATATTTCGAAGCTGAAGCCAGTTAAGTCGATTTATTGCGTACAAATGCTCAAATCATCAACACTTTTGTTTGCTATCCTCCAAACAGGTGTACTTGTTCCCACATTTTCTTATGTAATCGAATTTGAATGGACAACAGCTGACATAGCCATCATCAGCTTTCATCGGTCTCGTATCTTTTCTGCAACACTCCGCTCCAGCGCTATTGTGCATGAAGATCGCCAGAGTTCCATCACTCAGGTAGCCGCAGCACCTGTTTTCTATTGGATTGTAGTCCTCCTGTGGGATCGCAGCACCTTCCGAATCCGTTTTTGATTCCTCTCAACTCCTTGCCCTTAGGACAGCAGTAGTCTTTGCCACTTTCGTGTTTTTGGAAGATCTCGCCGATAAGACAGCATTGGTCGCCTTCTGTCAATTCGTGTCCACCAGGACAACAAATGGCGGTTCCCTTCTGCAGTTTTAGGAGCAGCCAAGTCTCTGGGCATCTGGCGTCAAATACGTTCGCCTTTTTGTTTGTCGCTTAATGAGTTCACTTAACCCAGAAAATCCTTTCTGCAACTTACAGACACATTCCGCATTATCTAATCCAACGAAGATACAGTAATTCTTCTAAAATAGGGTTTTAATCAGCTTCAATGGCTTCAAATTTATCACTTACAATGTTTTTTAGCATCTCGCAGTCTTTTCCTTTGACGGGACACGGTCCTGAGACGAATTCGCTCACTAAATTTAGTTTTAGGTGTGAAATAATCGCATTTGCACTCTTTACCGTTTCTGGCGGTGCCCACTTGGCAAAAATCGTCGTTTTCAGCGGTATCCACAATGTAATCACGAATGACCGGAGGCGTCACACCAGATTTAGCCTTAAAACTCCAGAATTCCTTCAGGAGCGCACAGGACATTTTTTCGCCGACGACTTTAAGTCGAAATCCGATTTTGTTGCTCTGAAGCGCGATGGTGGAGCACTCGTCGATGTGATTGACATGCACTTTGTCCTCAAAAGTGCCTTCAAAGTCGCTGGGGAGGTACGTGTACCGTACTTGAGCAGATTGGACAATTGACAAAGTGATGATAAGGGAGAGGAGAGCAATAGACCGCATTCTGGATAGAAGAAGCGATTGGACTGAATGGACAATTCAAAAGATCAGCTTGGAAGCTCGTTGCCTGGAAACTCGTCTAGTCGAAGAAAAAAAAACCATTCCGACAATTCAGAACACCTGGTTGCTTAGTCCAAAAGACCCGACACAACGAACGGCAAAGTTGCTTGGTAACAGGAGAATTCGGGGTGAACCTCCATCTGCGACTCAGTTGGACTTGTCATCGAGATTATGAAACGTTGACCGCTACAATTTCTTCATTTTTAGTATCTAGTCGGTCGTAAGTGAAAGTCACATGACTTTCGACTCTTTGCAGCCTTCTGAACGTTATAATCTAACCATGTTAGTTGACCATCTAACTCCGCTTTAGTTCCGCTGTTTCTTTCGCTAACTTAGAAAGTCATCCTGTTATCAACTACGACCGATATGTGGCAAAGAGCGCACATAAACTGCAATCAAGCTTAGTTCTCGATGCGTTCTACGAAGGTAATATTGCAGGCCCTGGTTGCCTCAGAAGGCTTTGACTTCGCCGATTTGAACAACTTAAGATCTCCAAGTGAATTTGTTACTAGGCTAACGTAGTTTCGTTTATGGGAAACCATACCGTAAGCGTTGGCTAACTACTTTGTGGCATAACCTTATTGCCGTTGCGTTGATACCATTTTCAGCTTTCTGTTCACAGTGGGAAAAATTTGGTTTTTATTTGCTTTGTTGCCTGTCATTCTGTTTGCAAATCATTAAGTAGGTTGAACAATATTTTATCAAAATTTTATCAAACATCACAACAAAATTAAATCTAACCTTAACTAGTCAAATCCATTCCAGCTTCGAGTGCGTACAGTCAACTAGTTTGTCAACTAAAATTCAAATTAGTACCAGGATCTTGTATCTGAAAGTTCAGCCGAAATGTTTAAACAAATGATTTTATTACCGAATTAAAACAATCAAAATCCTTTAACGGATGAACCGTAAAGACGTTTCATAAGCTGGAAAACGGTTTGTTGTAACATGAACAACCCTCCCCGTTGCTCGATAATCCGCAATTTCATCCGCTAGAGCGTTTTGTTCGTCTCGTATTATAATTTCTTTCAACAAAGTGTCCTCCCGCAGCAATTTCTTTGCAAATTCCGTGACACTCGGTGCGTTGCGAGACGAATTAAAGGAACAAATGTTGATTTTTGCAAACGAAGACAGGAATTGATCTAGATCGTTATCTGGAATATTTGAATTGACATCGTCCAAACTCAGTCTTGGAAAGTTCAAAAACGGTTGCAAACTCTCAATTAGCACGTGAAGTTCCTCTTTTGATGTTTCGATGACAGACCACCCTTCCGCCACACATTGAATGTAGCAGATGCGCAGGTATTTGGGACCAACCTGCTGCAGCACAGTTGTAAGAAGAGCTTTGGAACCAAAGTTTGCATTGAACAAACTGTAAGACCAATTGCCATCGGAGAAGCCAACATCCAACATGAAACACTTTCGATTGGCAGAGTGATCATCGAGCGCTTTCTTCCATTTGACATCTCGGAAAGGGACGTCCACACGAGGGAGCTTCCTGGTCGTTCCGACGACGGCGTCACAGAACGCAAAGGGAATCGAGTCCATCAGAAGCACAGAATTTGACGAAAAATGGATTTTCATCCGCATTTACAGTCGTTCTCAATGAAAAGCGACACTCACGATGATGTGTGATTAGACTATTAGTCTATCCCACAACGCACAAAACTGCGAAAAACAGACAAATATATCACGCTTGTTTATGTCACGGTTGTTTGGAAAGCGCCGAGTAGATTGATCAATTTGTTTTTGGAACAAGTAATTTTATCAAAAAGACAACAAGAATTACACAGAATTACACTCAAATTCTGATCCATGGTCCATATGCTGGTCCATTCAGTTCAAACATTAGCATTGCTGCAAACGCTAAAATTCCATCCAGACAAAAATGCCAGCGCTTTGCTTCAAAAGACTCAAATTCATCGCAGACGCGCAGTGAACGGGATGCTCCCAACAAACTTCGCTTCCATCGACTGGCAGCGGCCTTTTGAAGTAATTTTCAAGTTTCAAGAACGTTTCCTCAGATATATATGAGCTGACCACTTTGCACTTCACTTCAAAGTGCTCGCTTGCTTCCCAAGTCCTGTGCGCGGCTTCAAACACTTCAAATGGAAGGGGATCCAAACATTTCAGTCGTTCAAACTGTGGTCTTTTCACAAAATCCACAAAGAGGCTGTTCAGTTCCTCAAGCTCAAGATTTTCAGTAATTCTTAGCGTTCTCAGATGCTTTGATTTCAACTGACGCTCCATGAAATTCTTCACAAGACCAAAAGAAGACGAAGAACGATTGGAGTTCGCATTCCAGTGAATGTTTGAAAATCGCGTTGGAATAAACTCAAGAATGTCGAAAAATTCGTCT
>MQUG01000319.1:0-11058 GCA_007213375.1 Steinernema feltiae | reverse complement strand
AAGAAGCACCCACACATCAAGAAGTCATAATCGGCATACCACCAGAAGTGTCAATCCGTCGCCTACAACGTCATCTTGAAGACAAAAGCTGGAAGAAAAGTGCACGTAATTCAAACTACGTGCGCACCAACACCGTTTGCGAGACTATACAATGCACCTTCTGCTCATCTATCATCTTCAACCCAGAATGTTGGCCCAAAACAGCAATCGCAGTCATCGGAGTAACCATCTACGCCATAGCAGTAAACCATTTACTTGATGGTAAAAGTGGCGAAGAAGATCTACATCAAGATTGTCGACAAGTGCCAACGCCAAGAAAGAAGGAAACAAGGAAGTCAGCGAATCGCAATGGGATCATACGTGAAGCTAATCACAGCAATTGTCACGGCGATCATCATCAGCAACATTACCTTAGCGAAAGCTTGTCAAGAAGTCAACATCATCCCAATCAAGACGACAAAATGTTACCGAACCGCAGCAAACGAAACCTGCCAGACGGAACTAACTCAACTCCTCAAAATCAACCCGTTGGATCAAGTCGCGTGTCTTAAACTACAAGCAGACAATGACGCACTTGTACAAATCCAAATCGAATGGAAGAGACTCGTCCTAACATGTAACCCCAAAACGAGAACCATCTCAAGAGACGTCGAAACTAACGTCAAATCAAGCAAAAGATGCTACTTAGCTGGACCATGCGACGGAGGATCGTGCGACGCCACCAAACCTCACACAAAAATCGACGAACTACGAGAAGCAAACGACCACCCAGGAGTAACACGATGCGTACCAACCTGCGGAGGACCCGGATGCGGGTGCTTCTTCCACAACCCAGGTTGTCTTTTCTACAGGATCTTCCACACACCGAGAGATCAAGACATCTACACAATATTCAACTGCCCAACCTGGAACCACGAAGTCGAAGTCGAAGTGTCCATAACCACAGCAAGCAATCCGAAAACGACCAACGCGAAAATCAAACTAACTCCCAACAAAGCAGTCAACTTCGAAAACATGACCATAACGCTGAGCAGTCTAGCGGTACCCATCATCCAACCATTGCTGAGCTATTTCATTACGAACGGCAAAGCAACAGCAATGCTCGAAGAACAAATCAGACCACCACTAGTCTGCGCTACCAAAGAAAAAGCAGAAAAACTCGACTGCACGATTGAAGAAGAGTGCAATTGTGCACAATCAGAAAGGTCAATGAACTGTGAATGCAGAGACCACCAACTAAGAAAGAAAATAGAAGACGTCACCTACCAGCTTCCAGTCATCTATCCATTCATAACTCTGAAGGAAGAAAAAGGAAGAATTCAAGCGGAACTTAACCAAGCACTATCGTCCGAAGTCATTCTTTCGATCAAGAACAACTTTACAAGAAGCCAAACCATTGTCGACGAAGAAACATGCACAATCCACACATCAGAAATCAAAGGATGCTATGGATGCTCTACGGGAAGTTCTGGCACAATTAAGTGCAAATCTCAAACCAAACCGATCATGGGATTAGTGAGCTGCGGACAAACAACCACCGCAATCCCGTGCACCCCGGAAGGAGCAACGTCAACACTACGCTTCCACCACCAAAAAGCGGAAGTACAAGAAACCTGCAGCATCAAGTGCGGCAGAATGACGGAAGAATTCGAAGTACAAGGAATCCTAAACTTCGCGAACCTGAACGTCGACCCACTACGAAGAATGATCAAAGGATCCGCGAGCGAATTAGTCAACGAAATATGGCCCGATCTTAACCACATGTGGACAGTACTGGGAGCACGCATACAAATTATCGGAATGGTAGCAGCAGGAACGATAGGCCTACTAATTATTACCTACTTCTACGCTGGGATAATTATTCAACAACTAGCGCGACTCCTCACGAACGCGATACGCTTCACCACGTACACATTCTGGTACAGAATGGTGTTGGGAACCATGCAGGCTCTCAACACGAGAACGAAGACGCGCAGTGCGAAGCTTCATTAGCTTCAGCACAGGCAAACAACCACGGCATCGTCTCGAGAGACGATGCCACTAACCATTCACCGTATCGCTATCCACATCACAACACAAGCAACGCATCACTTCACACCAGCAAAACGATGCACAAAACCATTGCAAACTTCACACCGACAACTATATAACCCGAGAAGAAAACGAATCGTGCCATCAGACAAACCATTCAACCCTCCCACTAATTCAACCATTCCAGAATCGATCCTCGATCAACGATGTCCCAGGTTACCAAGACCACAGCAGCAAGCGGACAGCACCTCGAGGAACCGAAGGACCACGGCAAAGAAGGAGCCGAGGAGATCATCAAGGAGAAACCACTAGCCAGGGATAACGCGGAAACCATGGAGATCGATGAACTGGACGAGCTCGATTACGAGGAAGAAGACCTAAACGAATCAACCGGAACAACACCGGAGCAATCTACAGCCAGACCCGAACAAACGAAAGAACCGGTCCCAACCATCGAATTCCCAGAAAAAAGAGCAGAGATCCTAAGAAAGATCATAGAAGTGGTGGACACCGAAATCGACCGAGTCACAGCCAAGAGAAAGAAACTGCAGGACTCCGTTAAGGAACGGTCAACGATGATCGTCGGACCAAGAACCCGACACGGGGACAGAATCACGTGCATTTTCTGTTCCTACAACAAACGAGCAGATAGTAACCATTATTCAGATCAGTGCAAGAACACCCAAAGAGCGACAGAACGACGAACAATCGCAAGGAAAGGAATGCATTGTGAAGTATGCCTACGAAAACACACTGGAGAGTGCCGGGACCCCCGTCCCTACTGCAAACACTGTGGTGGCTATCACCATCAAGCATTATGCTATGAGGACATCAAAACCATGACAGAAGCACTGACAGAAATCACGCAATTCCGTCACGAACTACAACAAGAAAAACAAGAAATGAAGAAGAGAATCCACGAGATAGAAGGAGCTCACTTTGGGTAAGGCCCATCAAGTGAACCCTAAGGTACATTAACCATTTTTCTTTTTCTCTCCTTTCTCGATTCCCTCTCTAAACCCTACAACCGTGATGTAAAAGACCCGCGTGGCAGCACCCCCCCCCCTTAAAAACCCGGGGGCACCGTCACTGATCCCGATCCAAGGGATCAGTGACTTTAAGAAATTGGAACCACCGATCTTATCAAATGTATCATTAATTTTCTATCTATCTATTAATTGTGTCCTCTCTATTCCCCATTATTGTAATCTATTTCCCATTATTGTAATCTATTCCCCATTATTGTAATCTATTTCCCATTATTGTAATCTAAAAACCCAGAATGGTACTCTAAGCCACCTTCAAACCCCTTCAAAAGGGGGGACTGTCGCGAAGCGACCAAACCAGATGGGGCGCAGATGAAATCCGAGGACGGATAAGATCTGGCGTCCAAACCCATTCGTTGTGGCGGCGAGAGCCGTCACACATGGCGAGAGCCACTTCACACATGGCGAGTGGCAAATGTTTATTCCACACATGGCGCCGACGAGGCGCGAGTGGGCTCCGAGTGACCCGTGGTCACACCCACACCGGCGCGAAGACGCGAGAAGCGACGCCGATCATCCATATTCGAACCATCAACCACAGGAGAAGGTCGTGTCGAACTCGCTCCGCTTAATCATCGGGCCACGACGTATTTTCTCACCTTATTGTACCGAACTATTCTGGCGTGCATATTATTGTTATTCTTTAACTACAATAAAGGTTTAATTACCCAAGTTTGAGATCACAAATTACACCTCTGTACGCCTGGCCGAGTCATCCGAGCAACTTCTACTCCGACGGATACCTCTACTTCGACGGAGTCCTTCAGCCCGCTCAATTCTTGCAACGGATGCACCTTTAATCGGTTGGCAGCGCGCGAGCGAGATCGCCGCCGTACTAATCGAAAGTGCAAATCGCGCGCTATCAGCCGCAGCGCCTCCTATCAGATCGATCAGATGAAGCAGCAGCAGCGGCTCCTTGGCTCCTCCGCACCCCCGTGCCAGGCCTTCTTCTGTGTTTTCGCATTCATCACTATTTGCTGTTTTCGCTTTTAGAGCATCTTTCATTCCAGTTTCTGCTCTGCGTAGCGCGCAAAAACGTTGAGAAATGCGAGTTTTGCAGGAGTGGAAAGCAGGAAAGACGCTTTTTTGACCAAATTCCGCTCTGATTGTTTTTGCAAAAACAACGCGGACGAGAAGTTGATTTATGGCGCCGATCTCGAGCGCATCTTTTCTGTTTCTATGTGGTCCGGGAGCCTCGGAGGTAGCGGCGGTCTTGTGGCATGCTTTGCCTGCGATGAGGACGGTGAGCTTGTTTGTTTGAGGCCCGCTGCTCTGTGCACTAAAATTAGAATTAGAAATATTTAAAAATTAATTAAATTTGTGTTTTTTGTTCTATTGATAAAATGTCATTTTGCCTCCCATAAACCTAAGTGTTTGCCTGCTATGGAAGACCCGAGCTTAGTTTTAGGAGCGCTGCACACCCTCTGCAAAATAATTAAATCAAAAGGTTAATTTATTGATAATTATTGAAAAGAAATATTTTTAAAGAAATATAAAAGAAATATGAATTTTAATTATATAATTTGAGGTAATTTTACAATTAAATTGGACTTTTTATTTAATTTAAAAAATAATTTAATTGTTTTTACAAAGTTCTTTGTTTTCTGTACTTCTTGATTTCAAAAATTAACGCACAAGCTGTACTATACTGTAAGAAAAACGACGGAAATTAAACTTGAAATTATAATTCAATTTTAATAAAAAATAATTAAATTTTTATTTTTAAACTAAAAAACAGGAATTAAATTGTTCTCTTTTAAAAAAAAATTCTATTTTATTTCAATTGTATTTTTAAAATTATAAAAAAAATCTATTATAGTTTTAAAAAAGTAATTATATTTTGATTTTTTATTCCATTGAATCGTCGTTTCGTCCTCCGCAAATCCACTTCTTTCTTCTGCAAATAGCACTCATTCTACAAAAAGCAATTCTTCCGTCTGCCGAAGCCGCTGTTTACCGGACAAAAGCAGCTCTATTCGTGCATTCACACGTGTGTTTGCTGTTATTTCAACGTTGTTGTGACTCACTCACCACACACGCATTGTATCAAAAGACGCGGCGATGTCTCCTCGCAGATGTGTTTTCTCGTTTTCTTTGGCCGTTTTGTGGCGACGCGAATTTCGCCTAAAGAGAAAACAGACGCGAGTGACGAGCACAAACGACCTTTTCAGCTATTTTGGGCTGTTTTCATGCAGAACGAGCGCAAAAGAGGAACTGGCAATCAACACTCGTTTAGGGAATATTTGCGCCTAAAAATAGATTGACTTTTATTCTATTTTCAGGCATAAATAGAGTTAGAGATGAGAGATCGAAATTTTTTAAAATTAATAATTAATTAACTATTGCATTTCAAAAGTCCGCTTAGCGTCCGAGAAACCATAAAACAGAAGTGGATGGATTACGGTAGCGTAAACTTCCGCTTTCTTCAAGCTAATTTCGGCGCTTTTTGTGTCGAAGCTGTACGTGAGAGGAGATGACTAATGGCGGCATTTTAGGTGGGACTTCCTGGAAATTGGAAGTTCTAATTTTAGAGCATTTGAAAATGGAATTTTTGCAATTTTGAAATTTTGGTCTTTTCGCATATTTTTGCCAATTTTTATTCAATTTTAAATTAAATTTTTTATTTGAATTATAGTTGATGTTGTACCGTAGTTGTACCGTATCGTAAAGACTGTTTGCAAGTTAATGTGACAGGCGCAATCGCATCGGGAGCAACGCTAATCCTGGCACGATTCACCTCGCTCCGACACATGGCAACATTTTGGCATTTTGTCCCCTTTGCGGTTGTTAAATGTTTTCTGTTTCATTTCTGTAGATCAGGCGTCTCTGAGAGTCATCTTAACAGTCCATTCCATCCAGAAACTCCCAATTCTCACTCGCCGTTCGGCGGTCATTGCGCAACGCGGTGTGCAACATGTCCACACACCAGTTGTCCCACTTTTCACCCTCTTTTTGCAAAGTTCCAGCCGACCGGCGCAGCAAACGCGTTCGTGACGCAACCAGCGCGTTTCAATAACAACCGAAAAAAGGGCGCATAACGCGGTGCTTCTGTTGACCCATTCAGACGCCACCATTCCTCTCTCCTCCACTGTCTCCACCGCCAACGACGACTGTGGCGCTCCTCCAGTTCTGGAGGGCTTGTTTTCGTCTCCCAGCGCGCGTCTTATCGGCTCGGCAGACGCGTTGCGCGCGTTATTTGTTTGTTTTTGTACATCGTCGGCAGCTGTCAGCTGGAGCTCCGATCCAGAATCTCTGGAGTCGTTGTAGGACCGCCGTTGGGCGACCAGGAGGAATTGATCTATGTACACAGCAGCCGGCGAGTGTTTATTTGAGCGCTGAACTGCGGATCGACAAATATTGGAAGAGGAATCGGGAGGTGAGAGGCGAGAGAATAACAAAAACACTTTTGAAACGTTCCTCTCGCGCGCCGCCGCTCGCCTCCGGGACGAACATGTGGGAGATATAAAACGAATTCGTTCGCTCCGCCGATTTCAGTTTGATGCGCGTTTTTTGAATACGAGATGCGAGATTTGCTGCTTGCGTTCTGGCTTGAACTGACTGATTGAAGCCGCTAGATGCTTCTAGACGAGTTTCTAGATGAATTCAAAGTCATCCTCGCCATGATTGAGGCGCGCCTGTTTACAGAAATGTGCAAAAAGTTCACCAAATGATGACCTACAAACATCGAACGCTGTTTCGAAGAATTGTTTTTGATGACATGTTTTCCGGCTTAGTATGAAAATCAGGCTGACGAGACGGCGCACTTGGTGCTCATGAGGATGCAGTCAGACATGATAAGGCTCATATTTTCAATTCACTCTCTTTGAAGAGCTGATCTTGCCCTCTTCTGTGCTCCATTCTTAGCTCCATTCCAGAAATAACCGCCGCCATCCCGTTCTCCCATTTCGGTCGTCTTGAAATCCGAGCCCCGTGTTTCCATCTGGCTATGAAACGCTACACCAAAGCGCCAATTCGGACTTTTGACATCATTTTCGTTGAAATCAGAATTGTTTTCCTCGCGCAACCTTTCACGCGGCGGCAGCGGCGGCGGTTGTAGCTGAGTGATTCATCCCCATAGCCTGGGTTGTTGCCGTCCTGAAAGTGCGCCCAGCGGGGATTTGGAGAAATGAATGAATGTTCGCTCGTTAGCGGAATTGTTGTTGATGACTTGTACGCGGCGCTCCTAGAACGGCCATGAGATCGTGTTAAGGGCGCCCTTTAACGCTGTTTCTCAGAGCGTTCTCTCACTCTTCAGCGAGTCAATCACTATGCGATGAATGAATTTCTGCAGCAGAAGACGCGCCGCGTGACGCAATTCGCTTTTTGCGAGATAAATTGACAAATTCGAGGGCCGAACGGCAGCGACAGATGCCGTTCGGCCCTGACGTCACTCCTCCATCAACTTCCTGGCGTTCGGAAAATCGCATTATTGTCTTCTCAGTTCTGGGATTGCACTGCGGGACGTTACGTACACTTGAAGGCTGAAGGCTGATAGCGGCTTGTTCAAACATCGCTTTGTTGCTTCCGCGCGATCGCGAGTTTTTGTGTTTTACTCGTTCCGGTCCATTCGATTTGAAATATGGCCGTATTTAGAGCTTCTTCCTCGAGGTTTTCTAGCTGAGTACAACTGTTGAATATCGCAGAACTTCCGGTTGTGCAATCGAAGACGCCTTTGTGGATTTTTCAGTCTTAAAATGAGATTTTTCAAATTTTTTTCAAAAAAAGAAAGCGGGAAATTGAAAGGAGAGATGCGGCCTTGTAGGAAAGGTCTCCTACCGTATCACGTGATGCACCGTACAGCGCTCCTCGTGTCTATATTTAGCTTCTTCTCGAATTTGCGCTCAAAAGTCGACCAATCTCCTTCCGCATTCTGATGTAAATTGCGTTATTTCCGATCTTCTCGCGCCTGAACCACGCAGCGAACGTCAGCAATCCAAGCTTTTCATGTTTAAATCATGAAAAAAGCCGAAAAAAGAACAAATTTTGAGCATTTGGTTCTTGGCCTTCAGGCGCTATAAATGCAGAGATTCGCTCACTTTTCAGTTCAAAGTGGCCTTCGGGAGCGCCTGTCCATCTCTCCGACCGTCCTCATCAGTCCTGAGCGCCGCTATCACAATCATATCTCCCTATCGTTGCGCAACGAACTGATACGATAAGTCAGCCTCGCTTCTGCGCTTCTCCTCCGCTAATCGCCCCAATCTAGCCATCTCGATCAATCGTGAACTTCGCGCTCGAACCAACGTCTAAACCAGTAAACCCTCCTTGATCCGCTGTGAACGTGTTTTCACAAAAATCGTGTTTCTTCGTGTTGCATTTTCCTAATCGCCAACTCTGATCGTTCAGCGTCATCTCCTCCTCGCTTCTCTCCTCGTCACGTCCGTCAGAAAACCGTCGAAAACGTGTTTTCAAGCTCATCGATCAGCTGCTTCAGTCGTTGCGTTGGCGGCGGCACTCTTCGCACGTTCGGTCGGAGCGAAAAGCAAACGAAACTCACGCACTCGGGTGTTTGTTCTTCCGCCGCGTGCAACTTTGCAGCGGCGCTGAAGACGAAAGGCAAACAGACGCGAAGAAAGGACGAAAAGTTGGTTTTTGTTGAAATGTGGGCGTCCGGGAGATTCTAAGACGCGATTCTCCTCAAAAAGCGCGCTTTTTGAATGCAGACCGCCGGTGTTTTTATGACAGAAACCCTCAAAACGTCCACTCAGAGATCTCCCCCGCGTTGTCCTCCTAATGGAGGTGATGATTGACTCTCGTGCCACAGATTATCCAAATGCTCAACTGTTTTGTAGCGCTCGGCTGAATCATCGGCGTCGCCGCAGGCGGATTACGAGCGCGTGATGAGTCACTCGTTTATTCATGCAGCCTATCTCAAAGCTCAAAAGGATTTGGCGTTTGACGCTAACTTCGGCAGACGCGATCTTGCGCTAATCCCGGTGTGTGGTCGAAGGCGACTTACAGAATTTCTGATGAAAACGCGTCCAAAGACGAAAGATTGCGACTTTTGTGGTTTGCAGTTGAAAACCGCGATTTGTAATCAGTTCGTCCTCCGTACCAGGCGCCGTCGGATGCGAACGTCCGCGTGCACGGCACACAAACGCCATTCGCTCTCCTTATCAGGCCCCAAAACCCTTAGGGTCAATGAGCCTGCGTTGCGATAAGGTTGTCAGCTGCTTGCGCGTCTGCTTTCGCGCTTCGAAGTGCACGTAAGCATCTTTGATTGACCGGAATTTGGTGTTTTGAGCGAAAACTCGTAGCGGAAAATCAGCTTCTCTCTCGCTCTTGCCATCGCAGACAGACATGATCGTCGCATCCCAGAATCCGACCACAAATCGCCGCTCGAATCCAATCTCGCAATGTATCTGGCGGATTGTAGTCCGCTACGTTTTTCTGTTTTCACGTTAAAGCGTTTGTACTCTGACAGGTTACGCAGAAAGGATTCAATGACTGGTTTCTGGCGCTCCAAAGCTCACTCACAATCAGCTGATAATTGAATCTCTGAGCACTTTTAATTCGCGTTTTCCGCTCGCAATGATTAGTCGAGCTTTCGAACTAAACCGAGTTTAGAGCGGAGATCGTGCTGTGACCGCATCAATCCGTTCGGCTCTTCGCTAATCATCGACCGCCGTGAAATCCACTTTGAGCGGCACGAATCTCATTTGAGCGGATTGTCGAAAAGGGCGATTTTAGCTGCTTGTAATGCCGCTGCTTACGTGTATCATTATCTCGATGAGATCAAACACGCGAGGCGCATTTATAAGTCGGTGTTTGGTGGAATTAAATGCGCGAATTCGTTTAATCGGACTGTCAGAAGTGAGAACTTTGCCATTCCACGTCAACTCTGTTGATTTTTCGCCTTCTTTTCATCTAAATTTCAAATTAGAGCGTTTTCCATCGAGATGTACATCGAACGAAGACTAAACACGTCAATCTAAAGCAAAAGAGAGCACTTTGTGGTGGTCATATGCCTCACACTTTGCTACAAAACTGCGCTGAGCCGATTGTAGGAAAGTACGCGCTCTACGTAGTCGTTCCTAACGCGATTACTAGCGAAAAACTTCAAAGAGCGGGTGATTCAAGAGTTGAAAGCTCAAATCCAGCCTTCTGGGAACATCGCCGGCTGTCAATCAATCATCGGCGCATCAGCTTCTCGACAAGCGCACTGACGTTCCCGGCAACGTGATTCCGCTCTAATTTCGTTGTTTTTTGCACCCCAAAGCGTCCTCCAACGTTCCGGCGTCATCAAATTCCCTCCATCGACCCCCGGCCGCCCAAAAACAGGAAACTTGTAGTCCTCCTCCACCTCCTCGCGTTCTCCTTATCGGCATCATCGTCTTCTTCTGCTTCAATGTGGCGCTTATCGCTGCGAGATATCAGTCGCCGCCACCGCCAACCAATCGCAACATCTCTACCTTCTGAATCGCAACACGATTTTCACTTTTACGGCGGCGATCTTTGGCTTCGGACCCTGGGGAAAGAGGCGTCGGAACGCGAAAACGCAAAGGGCAACGCCACAGGATCGTTACATCGATCCTGTGGCGTTGTTTGTGTGGTTGTTTCCTGTTTTTCTGCGCTGTAAAGTTGGGAAACCGGGCAACGCAACTGTGAACGCGTGGTTTTTGAATTTTGCGCGCTTAATTGACGCTCGAAGGATGCTCCCACGGTCAAAGGCTGAGTTTCTGGTCTTCAGTGTTTGAAATGGACGTTTTGGTGTTAAGGGGCGCAGGAACAGAATGTAACCAACTTGATTAAAGCTTGATCTTTGAGGCATTTTGGAGTGATTTTCAAAACGCGTCAAAAGTTTCATTCAATTTTCCAGCTCTTTAGCTTAGTCTATCCCATATTCCAATATTCCAATGTCCAATTTACGCTTGTTTCACGATGCCTTACGCTTGAAGACGTGCCAATTAACTCTGTTCCTTGAATCTGGAGACAAAGTTCGAGGTTAATTCCGGGGTAGTTGTCTGATGTTTGAATTTTGTTG
>MQUG01000318.1:0-27160 GCA_007213375.1 Steinernema feltiae | reverse complement strand
GCTTCAGCTGCTAGTGTTGTTGCGGCTGCGTCGACAATTGCATTTCAACCGCAGCTCCTTTGTTAGTGCTTTGAACTACAACAAAATTTTTGTTTAGAAAAACATCGGCCAAACCCAGGCAAAACCTTTTTTCGTAAAAGATTCCCTTGTCTTCGTTTGCTGTTGCCTTCAACTGGAAAGTAGTTAAAAAGAGTCTGGCCAAATGCGTTGAGTTAACGCAACTGTGGCCAACAATAGTTTTGCTGTAAAGTGGCAGCCACGCGGATTATCACCATCTAAACAGAAACACGTTGATCCATTGGACAGGACATACGCTAGGCCATGATCGATTTCTCCACTGCGGCCAAAGTCAAGGGTTGTGTTGATGGAACTAGCGTCTCCAAGGGCAACGAGAAAAACAAAAGAATTCCGTTTCACAAACCCAAGCATAAACATTGATTTACATTTTATTTGATTTTTAGAAAGGATTTTGGACTTTTTGCATTTACACTAATTGACAGAACGGAGGTGTAAATTCTAATAAAATAACAATAAAATTGCCGACTACAAAACGCAAAAAGCCAAAATAACATGTTTAAGAATGCAGCATTACCATCCTTAAAGACACTAAGATCTGTTTGCTCGACGCATTTTTAGGCGCTCACAAAACTGATCAAATTAAAATTTTACCTCATTTTGAAGATGATGCGCAGAGTCGATCGACAGGCGATTTTGATGAAATTACTGAAAGAAAACTCGCTGATTCAAAAAGGAAATCGATAGAACGCAAAACAACCGCGAACCGCGACTGTGTGTGTCAGCGACCAATAGCGCTGCGGTACGCGCTAGGCTGCATCGCAGTCTAACACTCTCTCGTTTCAGCGTTCTCTCGCTTTGAGGCATCAACGCGTCCGCTGCCGTTTTTTCGCGCCAAATTTGCATAAATTGATTCGACTGTCTGCTGCGAGTTCTCTCTAATCTACTGTGAAAATTTGTTGTTACGACACATTTCTAATTAATTGATATTAAATTAAATAATTGCTCTCTCCAAACTCTCAAATTTTCCAAAATGTTTCTCGCCCCTGAGCACAACCGTTGTAGACGCAATAACTGGACGGTGAAGCTGTTAGTTTATTGGGTTAAAAGAGCATCATAGTATTAGACACAGACGAGACGGGATTCTGGCGGTTGTTTAAATAAGAGGGTGAGGGTGAGGGCAAGGCGCCTATTGTTGAGCGAATAGCGTGATAGGTGTGCTTCTCATCGTTGACTTTAAAAATTGCCTGGACATGTAACAAAGCTTTTCCTATACATAAAGAGTAGTAGAAGAAGGGGCAACTGTTGATCTACGAAAGCTTTTGCCAAAGTTACAAAGTGAAGCGGAAGTGTGCTTGAGGAATGGTAGGGAGAATGAGAGCTCTTGGTGTACAAGAGCTTCGGAGATTAAATCTGGAAGTAAATAGCGGTGTTGAAGAGATTAAAACAGCAAAACGAACCTTGAATTGAAAGAGGACAGCTGGTTTGGCCGGCTGATGGTGTTGCGCAATCGAAATTAAATCAAAAATTCATATAATTCACTTTGAACACAACTTTGTTACAAGTTCACACATTAGCTTTTGTTTCTGAGAACTTTAACACCGATTTTCGTGTCAAAAGCATGGCCAATGAAACGATTTAAACTACTGTAAGAGAATAGGCCAAAAACCTATGATCATATTGTCTTGAGCTGTCTTGTCGTCGTGAGCTTAAGCGGATTGAGCTGCCTTTTTGAGCTGTGCTGTTCCTGAATTCTCCTTGCCGTTCACAACAAATAGGTCAATAAATTTCACAATCTAATGTAATTTTCTAATGTAATTTGACGTTCAGAACTGGTCGACGCGGTCGAGGCAATATTGATTACTGAAAACCAATTTGGCGAGACAAAAGTCTTTTAGTTGCCGCTGGCCACGGCGTTTTTTGTTCTGCCCGACGGCGAGCCGTCTAACCCTCTCACGGCAAAGTGTACTCTCTCTCCCCCTCAACAGTCCTCTGCGCTCGCACTTTCGCGCCAAAAACACCCTCTACGCCGCAACACAGCGCTCGCCCATCAATCGACGTCGACCTTCCTGCTTGAGAGTTGTCTTCAATTCAATGTGAGTTTTGTTTTAAGAAACGTGGTTCCTACATGTAGTTTTTAGCAATGAAGTTTATTCAACGAAATCGTCCTGGCTTTGAGAACCATCTCAATAACGCAAGATCATTATCAAACCACAGATCAAAGCCGAGTCGTCATAGTTCAGCAACTCTTTGAAGGAATCGTGGTAACTCAGTTTGGAGAAACCCGTAGAAGCCCCAAACCATTGAAAGAATTATCACGAAACCAACAATCGCTACTTGGGCGAACTGAACTTTGATTGGACGCTGACCTGTAACAAGAAAAAGATCACGGAATGCCAGGATTTGTCAACCAAACGGACAGAACTGACCATGCCAGTTGTAGTGCCAGAGAACGAACATGACTATGACGACGTCGTTTAAGCACAAGTTCCCACATTATGAAGTCCCAAATAAGGTAATGCTCGGATCTCGTCATGACTCTTTTAACAAGTTTGTTTAGGAACTTGATTGTGCTGCTGTGTATCGGAAAAACAACATTCTGAAACGGATCCAAAGTGATGAATGGCGCGATAGAGCATACAACTCAATCAAGCCCTTCACGCAACATTCCGGGTACGCAGTCAAATTCTAACACTAAGTGATTTGAGTTTTAGTATCAGCACTTCGTCATTTGACGGCGGTGTTGCCATTGCATCCATGCAATCGTTAAAAGGCCTCAGCCGGACTTCAAAGTCCGCTCGCTTTTCTCCTGAGAAGTATTTCAGCTTCCCATTCATGGCTTCTTTGATGTCGATAGCGATAATTCTTCCTTTTTATGGATTCCGCATCGTCATTTCCCTTTCTGTTACCACCAGTCAACGCTTGTGCCGCGGCTGTAGTACCGGACTGTCCGTTGTCCCTTTTTTCCTTGTTTTTTTTTCGCAATTCTTGTTGGCCGTCATGAGATTTCCCCCAACGTCTTCCCCCAACGTGACAATTTCACCACAGTTGTAACCTGGAACGGGAAGATGACGACACTGTCCTTGATATTGCTGTCAGTTGCTGTCCTTGCTATGCTTCTCCTTTGCAGACTTGCTAAATTTCCTTTTGTTTGCTCATGATGTTAAAGTTGCTGTTTTTGTACCCAAGAAACAGAATGGCATTGCGGTACAAAGTCATACTCATTCTCGTCGTCGATGGCAGACACCTTATAAATACTCAGTTGGCTGTTCAACTAACGTCGAGGTTAGGGTTATGTTGACTTCTTTGTGTAGATTGCATCATCCTTAGTTGCCTTCTTCACAGTGTATTGTCTGGCCCTTCGGCCACATTCCTTCTTTTCCCCCGTCTGGCCCCCCTTATTGTAATGCCATATAACTCGCCCCGCGAGCCCCTTTGTTATCTCAGTGTTCCCTTGTGAATAAACCATCTATTCTACACTTTGTAAATCAATTTCAAAATCAGATTTAGAACAAATAAATCGTTGCTGACAAGAGCATGACAAATTTTCTTCGCCAAGTTCGAAAGCTGTCTTAGGAGTTATTAACAGTGCACTTGTTAGATGCAATTACATAGTTTGAATATTGCAGCGCTTCAACGACAGAGAATTTTTTGTCGTCTATCGCTTACCAGCTCAAGTTGTTTTTTGGTTGAACAGTTCGACCAAGATGTATTCGTGGGGAAACGGAGAAAGGGGAAAAGACGTTGGGGTTAATGTCGGTACACCTTATTGTTGGCATTTTCCCCTCGGCTCATCCATTATCCATTCTCTTCCCTTTCAGAGTTCTTTGCGGTTTGTCCTGTAATTCTCGTTCCATTCTAATCTCCTCAAGATGTTCTGATAAATCCTCCAGTTCCAGTGATTTCAGGAGTCTTTCCATTCTACGAGCAGTTTATTTTCGACTCCTACGAACTTTCTTTCGGGAAACGGTTTATCCACGCGGTTGTCCATGTTGATGCAGTAAACGATAAGTAAAGTCCTCGGGCGGAGTGCGCGGAACCTGCTAAGAACAAAATCAGTTGCGATACAATTTACGGTTTATTAGTCTGGCAAGAGGGATCGATAAGACAATAACGGAATGAGAGCTGGTGTGAGATGTAGCACTTTCGGTGATCAACGAGAAGGGCCGGCCTTGAGGCTTCGGGTTGTCCGGGCGGGTGTCCGGTCATAAGACATAAAACAAAAAGACATAATGCCAAAACACATAATGCCAAAAGACATAATGGCCAGGAGACATAATGCTCAAATAACCAACTCTAATAATCTCTCTTTTTGTTAACATTTTTTTGTGAGTTGAAAGTTGGAAGTGAGGACCAAAGTTGTTCAACAACAAATTTTATTCTTA
This sequence comes from Steinernema feltiae, assembly GCA_007213375.1. Taxonomy (NCBI): domain Eukaryota; kingdom Metazoa; phylum Nematoda; class Chromadorea; order Rhabditida; family Steinernematidae; genus Steinernema; species Steinernema feltiae. Next base: position 22,760 of record MQUG01000318.1, on the reverse strand, counting down.
AAATAAAATACCAAAAGACATAATGGACAAATGAAACCGAACATGAAATTTATTTTTAATTCTAAACAAAAAACATAACAAGGCTAAATGAACGTGTTAAATTTGAACGTGATCAGCCATGGACTTCAGAAACTGAAGAGGAGGCATCGTCGAGTAGCCAGTAGCAGCAGCTCGCTTTCGTTCGTCCGAAATCTCCCATCTCTTCTTTAGAGTTCGAATCGGTCGCGCTGCTTTCAGATCCAGTAAATCTTGGTCGACCTAAACTGAACAATTGCAAAAACAAATCAAGTCAATTATAGGAAGTACCTTGACTTGATAATCCCGTAGCTTATCCAAAAATGTCCAGATTGATGGATGCTTAGGGCCGAAATGCTGGATTGATTCCGCGCTTCGCAGCGTCCTGAATGTCCGCGTTCACGTTACTGTAGTCGCACACAAGCGCTCACCTCCGGCTCACGAACACGTCGAAACCGATGACGCTTATTCCGAAGGCGGTCATGCGGGTGGCAACTTCGATTCCGATGAGTCCGAGTCCAATGATTGCCAACGGCTTTCCGTACACTTGTTCTCCTTTGTCATCAGTTATATTCCAGATTCCGGCCTTCATAGCAGCGGCGGCTTGAGGTAAACGGCGAGCTATCGATAGAATGTGTGTACAAGCAAGCTCGGCGAGACCTTTGAAGTTGTCGGCTAAAAATCGCGTTGATACTATGATTAACTAAAGGTGAATTTACCTTCTTCGTGGAGTTCCCAGTTGTTTACAATGAATCTGTCGACAAGGTCGTTGATGTGCGTGGAGACGGCTTTGGGACGACTCGGCGCCCTCCAGAGCTCGGAGACCTTATTGGAGAGCGGCCCAAAATTCGCGATATGCATCGGCGCGCTAGAAGGCGAGAGCTCCCTCTTGTTGTTGTTTTCCTCAATTAAGGCGTTCAACGTGGACGACGAACCGTTGATTTTTTGGAATTTGTCCTCCTCCATCATCGCATCTTGAGTTTCTCGTTTGCGCTCACACTTGCGTCCATGAGCTCCTGTTCTCGGCTTCCACAATTGTATGCGCCGGTCATGTTGAGGAACTGGCCGAGGTGTTCACATATTGCCCGTATTCCTTTATGGTGAACCGTCTTTCCCTATAATAAGCTTTTGCTTAATAGAACACACAAAAGATGTGTCTACCTCAATGGGATCGTACATAACGACCCGTCGTCTGGCAAAATCAAATATCCCCAGGATCCAATGGTTTCCCGCAACGTTGATCGGCGCCACAACTCGATCAAAAGTGTTGCGACGCTGCAAGATGCTTTCGCGAACGTTACTCCAGTGTTGGCGGCGCGGCTCTGAGCTGCTGGTTTCAAAAGGGCTTCTGTTCCATAAACTTGGAAAGAGCAGCGCGGCCGGATGTGCCGCGTCCCGATTGTATCGCTCCATCTGCATTCATAAAACCATTAATGTCTTTATGAGGACCTAATAAGAAATTTTTAAACAACGTTTTTAAAACGAGTATTCAAAAAAAGAGTTCAAAGATTAACATTTTCAAGATAGTGGCAGCTTACTATCACAGTTAAATAAGGGCGCGGACTGCGTGCGCTTCAGCGTTTAGTAGTAATTAATTTTGAAAAGAACACTTACATTTGATTGCAGACGTGGCGCAGCAGACAGTTTCTGGCACTAGGACCTTCTGTAGATAGGCGACAGGACTCTGTAGCTTATGGTATTCCCATTAACTAACAAGGGAAGTACCCGATTTGGCAAGCTCAGATCGAGATGAAATTTTCCATGGTGATAGGTACCGATGAGTCTATGAAAACCCCAAAGTTTTGCATCCTACTTTTACATTAGCACAAAGTTATAGCTGTTTTTATCTTGTCTGTATATATTATAAGCATCGCACGCTTCTCGCCAGCGGAGGGCGAATGGCGCATTGCGAAGTCGTTAGCCTCTCAAACGATCGGGCCGGGTTCGAGTCCCCGCCGTTCCCTTTTTTTTATTTTTTCGCAAATACCATTTTTGATTCAAATTTATATGAGAAAAGATTGTAATAGACTAGATTGTAATAGATGAAAATTGAAAACAAAGTGATTAGTACAAAAAAATGACTCATAGTGAGCACACCTGGCAATAGCAAATTCGTCACAATCCCGACATTCGACGTAAGTGATTCAAAGAAAAGACACAAAACAACAAGTTGACTTTCGAAAATGTGTGCGCAATGTCTTTTTGTAGTTGCATTTCCGTGTTTGCTGCTCTAACTTCTTTTAGATGTGGATAATTGTTAATTCATGCTTCAAATGAAGCAACAAAAGACATAATAATGGTATTTGCGAAAAAATAAAAAAAAGGGAGCGGCGGGGACTCAAACCCGGCTCGATCGTTTGAAAGGCTAACGACTTCGCAATGCGCCATTCGCCCTCCGCTGGCGAGAAGCGTGCGATGCTTATAATATATGCAGACAAGATAAAAACAGCTATAACTCTGTGCTAATGTAAAAGTAGGATGCAAAACTTTGGGGTTTTCATAGACTCATTGGTACCTATCACCATGGAACATTTCATCTCGATCTGAACTTGCCAAATCGGGTACTTCCCTTGTAAGTAACTGGAAATGAATGAATAAAAATGCGCTTTTGAAAAATAAACTCACATGAAATTGAAGACAACGCTCAGCAGACAGTCGACATCGATTGATTGATTGGCGAGCGCTGCGTCGTGCCACTCGTTGGCCAAGTTTTGGCGGGAAAACGCGCATTTATCAACAACGCGATCGCATCGATCGGCTTTGTTGTTGCTCTCTCGCAGCGTCAATGAAAGAGATTGGACTGTTGCCTGCGTGCATCATGCGCGTCTTTTAACTTTGCATCGTGATGCCATCGACTTTGCATCCTGATGCCATGCCGTGAAGCCATTTATTTGTACCATAAACAGACAAATTTTACCGAAGAAGTAGTAAGTTGGCTTTGTTGTACCATGCCAGTAAGTTCGCCTCGAAGTAAAATTCGTAAAATCGAAAATAGGTAAAGTCAGTTGTGCAAAACGTTCAGCAGGCCCTTAGTTCAGTTCACGACAATCCCAACCACCCGATGAAGCCCCGAAGTGCGCCTTTGACCGAACACACAGCGGTTCTCCGGAAGAATCTGAGCCCCCTTTTGAACAATCTGAGTCCCCGCGGACAAAAACGTAAACGTAACAGAGACATTTTTATTCCGTAAACCACATAAGCAGGAGTTATGAATCTTGTCTGCGCTGAGAACAGTGATCTTCGATCCCTTTGTACCTTTCGGGGCACGCAGACTTGACCACATGGAAGGCGACGAAAACGGTAGCAAGCAACATTGAGGAAAACATTTTTGAAATGTGGAGTGTTCAGTATAAGATAGCGTTTAACAATAGGGAAAGCGAGGCGGCAGGGACGGATTAGGCAGAGCGGAGCGGCGGCGATCGGGCGATTCAGAGCGTGGCCGTCGAGAGACTACCGTGACCTCACGAGCGCGAGCTCTTGTCGGTCAGCGCGCTGCCACACTCTCCGCTGCCGCGTTCGAGAGCAGCATTAAGGCAACGAAGGGCCTGCTGGACCTTGAAATCAGTGTAAATACGCGATAGCGCAGAAACGGTCGCAGCCACACCCGTCAAGTAACGTTTGATTCTTGGCTTTCCAATATCTGTAGAAACAAAAGTAAAAAAATTATCCGCAAAGTTGCACTCACGTAGATAACTGTTCTCTGCGTGCATTAAGTCGCTGATCATCTGCCTGTAAATGTGAATTGTGCGAAATCATCGATTGTAAATGGCCGTCGGTATCATTTGCGAATCGTTCGCGGACGGCCCAAGTCAAACCAATAGCATCGCGTTCCAGCCAAATTCGTATCCCTGATGTTGGGTCCATGCGTAATATGGCTTGGATCATGTCGATTTGCCGGTTGTGCAGCGAATAGACGCGTTGCCAAACGTGATCCATTTGGCTTTTCGTTGCTTCTATTCCACTGCTGATGGGCGTAGCTGACGCGGAAATTGGTCTGAGCGTTGGCTTTGTCTTCGAAAACGTTGTCTTCCAGCTATTTCCATTGTCGTTCCTTGGTTGATGAGGAATTTATCGTGGATTCTTCAGCTGCTGGGTCTTTTGAGGACGCCTCTCAACGTTGCTGAACGTTCCGCTAACGAGAATATGGTAATTTTCCTAAAAATGTGATGTTTCAGATGATGAACTGATTGAGAAAATTTAAATAAAGCTAAAACTCAACTCACTTTGTGTTGAAGAAGGCACTCTGGATCGACCGACCGCTCCTAAATTCGAACCAAGACGAAACTCGAAGATTGCAATTTGTCAAAAACTCAAAATTCCTGTGCTATATGCAAATTATCGATGCATTGTGTGAATGACCGTACGGAACGTGTGATTTGTTCGGAATAGCGTTGAGAGATGAACGTTCAAAATGTTGAGTTTTGAGAAAATCACTGGTCGTGGAGCAATCAAACAAGTTAGCATGTTCGTTCGACCTGCTATAATGTGTATTTTGATATTTTCTCATGATTGTGTGTTTGTTGTAGCTGTCGATACTGAGGGGAGAAAAGGGGTGATTAGGCTGCTCGTGATCACTGTCTTCGCTGTCGTCTTCGGCTGGAGTGATTCGAGCCGTTCCTTCTCTAACAACTCCGCTTCCACCTCTTTCTCAACGCAGCGGTCCGTTTGTTATATTAAGGTGTTGGAATGTTTCTCTTTGGACTTTGGAAAAACAGATTTCGATCGTGCCACCTCACGGAGGTCATCTTTCATTGAACTGGGAAAGGGGACTGTCACAGTCCCCTGTTCCCATTTCGTTGGATAGTCGTCTGGTTGACTCGACAGGAGAGGAGAATGACAAGAGAGGTCTAAAAAATAAAACTAGGAATCTCATAACGTGACGTGAAAAGAAAGAGAAAAATCCGAACATTTTGCGGTAACGTTTGAGTCCGATCGCGGTCTCGCGACGACATACTGCGATAGTTTCGAAACTTCGCAGGTTCCATTTCCCTAAAATTGGTGATGTAACGAAAATCGAGGAGAAATTTCCTTATCTTGCTGTTCTCTGTTCATAATTCTCTTAAAAAGTTTTCGAAAGTATTTGAATTGTTGATCGAATTGCGTTGTTGATTTGTTGGCTGAATCGATTAGATCGTGGGATTTTGGTTGTAGATTCAGCGGCATTAGCGCGAGTCTGCCTCTCGACTTTTCTCCGCGCAATGCTTCTTTTCGATGTTTCATATGTTTCAGACTCTGGGTGGCAGTTGCCCTTTCTTCCGCGCATATTTCAACAACGATTTCAAGGAAAAACGGGATGGAAGATTTCCCCTCACTGGTGTAAAGCTGGATGAGTTTATGCGTTTCGTTGCCATCATATACGGCGTGCACCTCGATATTGACAGTGAGTTTCCGTGCTTCTCCACCTCTATGCTCTGTTTATCTCTGTTTGCAGAGACCTCTCTTCAATACTTGCTCCGTCTTGAAGACATGTACCAGTGCGATGTCGTAAGATCGAAATGTCACGCGTTCCTCGTGGCTACGGATACGATGACGCATCGGGAGAAGTTGCGTCCGAGAGGTGGCGAGATCGATTTCCAAGGAATTCTTTTCTCATTTGTACTATCGTTACGTACTGGATTTTAGGAACTTTTCAATAAATGATGTGGCGGATGAGCTTGATGGACTCTCTAAGTGACATGAATAATCGATGCTATAAATCCAATAAAAGATGAACAGAAAACGCGCTTGATAAAGGGACTGTAACAGTTCACTGTTCCGAGTTGCAAAAATTGCTGGGAATTGTCTCGTTGCTAAATAGTTAAATATGCCACGCGTCTACAAAAAATTACAACGCAACAACTGTCTGAAATGAATTGTCGACCCAGCGGGTGCTAAATCAGTGGAGCAGTTGCGATTGTGGTGAGCGGTCCGTACTTCTCTCTCGCTCCGACCTGGAATAGCTTGTGGCTCTTGTGGCTTATTTGATTGGTTTCATGCTTCTCGTGTTATTCGTTATTCCGCGTTCAATTCTTCTTTGATTGAACAAAATAAAATTTCAGAAAGATGCAACCAACTCGCTATGAGCAGCAAAAGAAACGAGCTGACGCAGCTCGTGGAAGACGTCGTCGTCCGCAGGAACAGGGCTATCCTGTCACTGTGAGTCTCTCCCGATCCACATAATTTACATGCTTTTTGTCTTGCAGTCTTCCATTTCGGATCGGAAGCTTCGACCCGCCAGAGGGCGTTCTGTCACTTATCTTACCAGAGATGAGTTCAACACTCGCAAGGTAAAGCCCGTCAACGGCGGCCAGCCTTTCGAGGCATGCCCGATGCCAATGAAAAGTTGATGGACGCAGTAACGAAAAACCGCGTAACTTTTGTTTCTGGGAAAACTGGCTGTGGCAAGTCGACGAAAGCTATCCAGTTTCTCGCTGACTCTACTCTCTCTCGTGAAGGACTTATTGTAATTTCGGAACCGCGCCGCATTGCCGTGCAAACTCTGGGCAAACAAGTTAATAAGGAGCGCGGAGGTACCGAAGAACAACCGTTTGTCAGCTACAAGATGCGTGGCGAGTCGTTTGGCAGGTAAATTCAAACAATTGTTGTAACTTATAGAATCGAGTCTTTGCAGTCGTGAAAACTGCATTGTTTACATGACCGACGTGACGCTTCTTAAGCAGGTCCAGACAGAACCGTCGTGGCTCCTAAATGTTGCAGTCTTGGTCGTTGACGAGGTACACGAGCGCTCGGCAAACATCGATGAGCTTCTGTACCACGTCTCACTCGCTATGTGCAAATACGATCACTTCAAGCTTGTTCTGATCAGGTAATAGTTAATATATTTGGTGTGTTGTAGTATATACTTGCTTCAGTGCCACACTACATCAGGACCCTCTTCGTGAATTTTTTAAGGAATACACCATTGGTGAAATGGTTTTCAATCAAAATCATTTTCGTATTACAGCGCGCCACGCTACAAAGAATCCTTTCGCAATCATCGGAAGTGATATGAAGCCAGTTAAAGATTTGAATGACGCGCTGCCGACAAGTGTCTTGGATGCGCTGGAAACGTTGGAATGCGACGTAAAGCTTGATGGGCACATTTTGATTTTTGTCCATTCAAAAGTAAGTGTGCTGCGCATTCATTCTGCAGTAATATATATATATATATATTTTAGTTTGCCGTTGACTCGCTCTGTGCTGTAATTCGTGAGAACAAGAAAAAGTACATTGTGTATCCTTTGTACAGAGGTGCTCCGAACGCCAAGTTACTGCAGCCCTCTTCTGTAACAAAGGTGAGAAAATCATGTTGTTGCTTTTATACAATGGTGCGTTATAGGTTATTGTCGCGACTAACATCGCTGAATCTGCAATTACGATTCCCGATGTTCAAGTTGTGATTGACAGCGGACTGGCTCGACAGTCAGGAATGTACGACGGCATCAGAACCCTGAATACAGTCATCATCAGTCAAGACGAAGCTGAGCAACGTGCCGGCCGTACGGGACGGACCAAAAGCGGTATCGTTTATCGCCTATACTCTGAAGAGATTCAGTAAGCAATTTAATGTCGGTGCAAGCATACATATTGCGATTTTAGCAATATAATGCGGCCATACCGCACTCCGGAGTTTTTGCGGATCGGCGTTGCTGACCGCGCTTTGTACTCGCTTTGTGCTGGATATGGTTTCTTTGATGAAGTTGGGAGAAAAATGATTGATAACCCGCCGATGGGGAACATTATCAGAAGCTATGAAGATCTGTTTTATATTGGTGCGATCATGAATGCGGATCCAAAACCTGTACCGACTTCGTTCGGTTCGGAAGTATGATTTGCGTCCCTGTTCTCTTACGTTTTCATTTATTGTTTTCAGATCAGCCACTTGTCCGTTGATCCGGTTTTCGGAGCAATGGTTGTGCACGGAGCTGAGGCCGGATGCACTGCGTCAATCCTCAAGATCGTCGCAATGCTATCGGTATCAGCGCCCATTTTCTCAGTTGACGACCTTGATGGGCCCGAAGGCGAAGAAGCTAAGAAGAACCTCCATAGGGAATTTCACAGCAATCAAGGAGACTTGAATAAGTGGCTTTCCATCTATAATGAGTTCGATGAACACTTCGATGAAGACACTATGGCTCATGTGGACTGGTGCAAGCGGCATGGCATCAACGTCGAAACGATGATGGATGTGAAGGTATCATTTACTTTTGTTTGTAATGTAATTATAATAATTCAGTCTGACATCACTCGGCTGAAAAGCGAACTGGGCCGGCTATGCATCTCCGGCGTTGATAGTTTGAGCGCTGACAAAATTGACGACGCGGTTGTGAATGTGATCACAGCAGCTTTATCACACAATGTCGCAATTCGAGACTATCGTGGATTGTATGTCGGCCGTCGCGGATGTTATGCGGTTTCGATCGAAAGCTGTTATCATCAACTCGAATTAGTTCCCGATTACATTGTCTATACGTCGCTCTTTGCTGTCGATGGAAAGCGCCTCTACAGAGATGTGAGCGAAGATAATTTGTCGATTTCTAAAAAAAACCTTGTTTAGGTAGTACCCGTCACTAAGGACTTGTTGGAAGCAGGAATTCCGGATCCCGGACAAACTGCAGGAGACTACAAAGAGTGGTTTGAAAAGAAAGCCGACAAAGTTGCATTTATTGGAGGCTTCTTTGTGGAACGGTCAAAGTTGAAGAAAAAGGAACTCTCTCTAGTGAATGCTCTTGCTGAGGTGACGATCGAAGAGAAAGCGAAGCCTGATGTCCATGAAGTGCGTCCTGAAGAAGAACTTCAAGATGATGAGAAGAAGGCGGATGTTCTGATTGCTCCCGGAAGTGAGACTGTCCAGCTCGAAAAGGACACGCGTCAACTCGCTGTAGTGAGTCCTGAAGATCAAGATGATGAAAAGAAGGCGGGCGATCTGATTGCTCCCGGAAGTGAGACTGTCCAGCTGGAAAAGGACACGCGTCCACTCGCTGTAGTGCGTCCTGAAGATCAAGATGATGAAAAGAAGGCGGGCGATCTGATTGCTCCCGGAAGTGAGACTGTCCAGCTCGAAAAGGACACGCGTCAACTCGCTGTAGTGAGTCCTGAAGATCAAGATGATGAAAAGAAGGCGGGCGATCTGATTGCTCCCGGAAGTGAGACTGTCCAGCTGGAAAAGGACACGCGTCCACTCGCTGTAGTGCGTCCTGAAGATCAAGATGATGAAAAGAAGGCGGGCGATCTGATTGCTCCCGGAAGTGAGACTGTCCAGCTCGAAAAGGACACGCGTCAACTCGCTGTAGTGAGTCCTGAAGATCAAGATGATGAAAAGAAGGCGGGCGATCTGATTGCTCCCGGAAGTGAGGCTGTCCTGCTGGAAAAGGACACGCGTCAACTCGCTGTAGTGCGTCCTGAAGAAGAAGCTCAAGGACAAGCTGCTGAGAAGAAGGCAGACGTTCTGATTGTGTCCGGAAGTGAGGCTGAAAAGGCCAAACCTGAACTCGCTGTAGTGCACCCTGAAGGAGCTGCTCAAGGGAAGAAGGCCTCCAAGAAGGAGTCTTCCAAGAAGAAGAAGTCCTCCAAGAAGGAGTCTTCCTAGAAGAAGAAGTCCTTCAAGGAGTGAGTCTTGTTTAATTAATAAAAAATTATGAGTTGAATAAAAAAAAAGTTGATGAAAAGAATCGTATTTCGCGCTCTCAACCTCTCTCATTGTTCTTTCGAAACCTTAACCATTGTTCTTACCAGAGATCTTACGATCTCTGGTAACTACGAAGCCCAGCTCAATTATACATAAAATGAGTTTTAGTAGTTGTGTATGGAGATATGCAGGAAAAGAAAGCTTCGCTTTAACCTGTCTCCAGGGCTTAAGCCTGTGGAAATATAACGATTTTTCTGAAATTTTGTTTTTTTTTCCAATTTTCCTATTTTCAACCCTTTCCACCAAGATGGCACAAAATATTTGTAGGTCAGCTCAGTCCTTAGTTATAAAAGTTAATTGGGATCCTACATTTACTGGAAAATCAGTGGCCTCACAGCGATTGGATTTTCGAGAACTTGAACGTTTTCTGGCCATTTTCGGGGAACATTTGAATCCAGTGAAAGATCTCAGGTTTACACATGTTTTGCATCCAACGTGTGAGAGTCTCCTTTATCAGTTCAATGAAAGATGCTCTGCTCGTCTGACACTCCTCGCGCCGCTGCTGTTATATGAATAAGTCAAAGGATAAATAATCGTTCTTCCGCCTTCGTGTCCGCTTCTTTAAAGAACAATTGTATCCAACGAAATGGGAACAGGGAGCTGTGAAAGTCCCCTTTCCCAGTTCAATGAAAGATGACCTCCGTGAGGTGGCGCGATCGAATTCCGTAGGTGGAATTCTTTTTCTACAAAGTTCCTGCGCTACACTTCTGAGGTTTTTTGATTGTTTCGAGTGGAATTCCTGTGCTCTAAAGTTCAAACTTCGTGAGAGTGAATGTGTTGCGTGGATGTTGTATCCAACGAAATGGGAACAGGGAACTGTGTTCAGACACATCATTTTCTTGCTGGTTCAGACACATTATTTTCTTGCACTGCTGCGGGTTCAGACACATCATTTTCTTGCACTGCTGCGGGTTCAGACACATCATTTTCTTGCACTGCTGCGGGTTCAGACAAATCATTATCTTGCACTGCTGCGGGTTCAGACAAATCATTATCTTGCACTGCTGCGGGTTCAGACACATCATTTTCTTGCACTGCTGCGGGTTCAGACACATCATTTTCTTACACTGCTGCGGGTCTTCCCGATTTACTAGTAGGTACCTGTAAGTACAGACAAAATATTAAGTTAAATCAATGAAAAGCAAATGAACCTGCAGACTGTCAACCGACGAAGAAAATTGTTCCGGGATCGAGGAAACAAACGAAAACTTAAATCGAGATCGTTCCTCGGTCAACACGTGAACATTAATCTGAACACCGCGCTTCTAAACGACAATCAACGACAATCAAAATAATCAAAATAATGACGACGTACTGGAAAGGACCAATGATGATTCTGCTCGCTCGTACAGCTTTCGCCACTCATGTTCGGTGTCCGCCCCGTTTGAAATTCGCTAAGCGTGCGAGTCCTCGCCTCGTCCGCCTCCTCGTTGTTGTTGTGTGGTCGGCTACCATGGCACGTATTCGCGTCGAGAGCCAGCTACGCAATAGTACAATTCAAAAAATGCAATAGTGATCTTTTATACTATACTATATGTTTACTGTAAAATTCAGAAATTTAACTCTGACTCTCTCGCTCGTGAACGCACAAACGTTCTTTTGGGGAAGAAATACGCGCGAATGAGCGAAAGAATTCTTTTTTACGGACTTTTACGGAATTTCAGATTTGCCTCCAAAGCGCAATTGTCTTTATCCCCAGCTGAACGTGGAGAACGCTTAAAGTCCAAAGCAAAAATGCAGCTCTTGATGCACCAGCCTCAACATGGAAAGGGTATTGCTGCCAGAACTCGTCGGTTCCGAGCGTGCCCTGGACGAGTTGGCTATTTTTTTTTTGCTGCCGTCCTATCGGTATTAGCACTGTTACGCCAGACTCGGATAAGCGACAGGGTTCCCCGGTCGGTCGGTAAAACGGTGAGTTGAGGTTGCGATTCCCCCGCCGGAGGTGGTCAACCTCCGGCTTAACGTGAACACGCGCTTGACTCTGCTCCTCTTTATTAGACACACCACCGAATAGTGCAAGTACAGAACGACATACTGAGTCTGCTCCGCCGCTGTGCAGAGAGTGGTGGGCCGTGCGGCGCTAAGGTGGGGAGAGGAATGTATTATTGAGAAACGAATAGAGCGATTTTGAAATAGGGGGCGTCGGTGTTGTCGTGGAAGAAGAGGCTTAGTACGAGAAACAGTAGCGAGCGGTCGAGGCTCTTCATTTTTATAGAGCGTCTATCGTTCATCTTCGGTTAAGACTTTCTTATTTATTGTAAATCGATGACTTTTGCACTACAAATAAACAAAATTAAAAAATTAAAGTCATCAGGTAAAATCAGGTTTAGTACGAGGAATAGCAGTGGAGGGAACAGGAGGAACAGCAGGAGAGGGAACACGAGGACTAGCGGGAGAGAGAACAGAAGGAACAGGAACACATGGAACAGTAGTAGGCTCAGGTGGAGTTGGTATAAACAACAGATCTACGAAATAAGACAGCTCAAACAATCGTCGCGGTTCTTCATTTTTGTACAACGCATACCTTTCATCTTCGGTTAACACTTTTCGATGTAGTACGAATCGATACGGTGCTCTACACTAAAAATAAACAAAATTAAAAAAATAAAATGATCTAAGCGACTTACGCGAGGGCAGAGGCTGGGCTTTAACAGTTTGACGCATTGTTCGCAAATCATACGCCCGCAGGGCAACACCATCCGGTTGTTGTACGGTAAACAGCAAACGGCGCATTCCAAGCGACTTTGTATAGTGGTGATCTTAAAAAAACCTTAAAATAAAAAGGCGGTATTGTGGATGATCCGATGATGCGCGTGATGTCGAAGTTGGGGACGATAACGCTAGTAATGCGTTCAACTCCGCGTCACTAACATCACTATCAGATGACAGATGAACTCTTTCCATTTTTTTTCTTTTTTCTTTTATCTGGTGTGCGTAGTTGACGCGGAAGTTGGTCTGGGCGTTGGCTTTGTCTTCGAAAACGTTGTCTTCCAGTGATTTCCATCGTTGTTCCTTGGTTGATGAGGAATTGATCGTTGATTATTCGGCTTTGGGGTCTTTTGAGGCCGACTCTCAACGTTGATCAATTCCGCTAACGATAGTATGGTTATTTTCCTATAAATTTGCACGTTAAACAAAGTTCAAGTGATGAACTGAATGAGAAAATTGAAATAAAAACTGATTCTCAACTCACTTTGTGTTGAAGAAGGCACTCTTGATCGACCGACCGCTCCAAAACTAGAACCGAGACGAACTCGAAGATCGCAATTTGTCAAAAACTCAAAATTCCTGTGCTATATGCAAATTATCGATGCATTGTGTGAATAGCCCTACGGAACGTGTCGACGGTGATTGGTTCGGGATAGCGTTGAGAGTTGAAAGTTAGCGTTCAAAAGCTGATGAACATGGTGAGATCACAAAATGGAACCTGCGGCAGATTGGTCAATGATAACTCAGCAACAGCGCGATCTCGTACACACCAATAACGTTAAGCACTGATAGACTGATAACATGGATAAATTAGGGCTCAACATTCAGCAAATTTTTAATTTTTGAATCTTGAAACCAGTTCTTCGATGTATTTCATTTCGACCCGATTCTCCATCAAAAAATTTTTTACTGCCATTTTTTGCACTATTTCTGGGTTTTGTGATGAACGACTTTTTGGAGATTACCAAGAGAAATTATGTGGGATTTGAAGTTCCACCACGAGAGGTCTGAAGGGTGTGTGGTTGGTGTGCGGCAAAACCAATCGACGACGTTGTCAAAGGACGAAAATAAACACAAGAGAGGAATTTACGGTAATAAGTTTTATTACGCTCTCAAGTAGAAAGAGCTGGTCGATATCTAACAATAAGAGAGCATGGTTTAAATAATACATCGAGTTACGAAAAGGAAAAGTTAAACGGCAGTGAGGACATTGGAGACTAAGCGCGCGCGCAATTGAAAGCTATAAACGCCGCGCGTCTCACTCTCCCTTGATGAGTCGCGCTAGTAAAATCTCAATGTTTACGACCCTACGTGCGACAGAACGCACGCATTGTTACCGTAGTCATAACGAGACATCACAACAAGAAAGTTATAGAACAACAATTTATCTTCTAAAAACAACAGCGAACATAAAAAATTAATAAAACCTTAACAGGTCACACGGAAACCATCGAGCCTTCGCTGTCCGAATCTCCATCTTCAGAGGAGGAAGGAAGCAACGGCTCAGGACGGCCACACGGACCTCCTGGTCCTGGAACCTCAGCCGCGTGGATAGATCTTGGTCTAAAAAGCTCTTAGTTACGAAAAGTGCGAATCCCATCGAACAACTTACAGCCGAGATGGCGGAGCGAGAAGTTCGCGGTCTGGTCAATATAAAACCCGCGTACCTCTTTTCCACAGAAGCACGCGGGCTGGGTAGTGACCTCCACGATATTAGCGACCCAGCTGTGTGGGCCGCTAAGCACCAGCCCTTCCGCGCACACCAAACAGATTGAGTGATGACATCCTCTGGAGCTAAAACAAAGAAAACAACAAACAAAATATGACCCGCACAGTCAAGAAATGCTTACCGCAATACAGGAAGCGAGATGGAGCCGCACCGGCACCGTATAGCCGGGTATAGCACTCGCTGGAAAACCTCGTGTACCAGGCTGTTGAGCAGTCCTAGGGAAAAGAGTGCCATCGGATATCTGAAACGAGCGGTATAGCAATTGAACCTAACAAATGAAGATGACCTGCGGTCTTCCGCCTTTTAAAGCCCCTTAGCGCCTGACGCAACGCACCGCTTACGCGTCGCGTGCGCGCGTTTCGCTCACCTTTAACTTCGCTCCTCATTTCGAGCCATCGAGATGGCGTAGAGCAAAGTTCGCGGTCTGGTCGACATAAAACCCGCGCACTGCTCTCCCACAGAAGCACGCGGGCCGGGTAGTGATCTCCACGATATTAGCGACCCAGCTATGTGGGCCGCTGAGTAAGAGGCTCTCTGCACAGACTAAGCAAATCGCGTGGTGGCAACCTCGCAGCCTCTAAAACCACACAAAATACGACCTGCCTAGTCAAGAAATACTTACCGTGACACCAGAAGTGATATCGCACCACAGCGGTGACTGTTGACTAAACCCAACGAAAAGAAGGCCATCTGAAACCTGAAACGAGCGGTTTAACAATTGAACCGTCAGAAGAGCAAATATCACAGTTAAATAGAGGCGCGGATTGCGCGCGCTTCGGTATATCGGTAATTAATCGTAAAATTTTAAAACGAACACTCACATTTGATTGCAGACGTGGCGCAGCAGACAGTCGACATCGATTGATTCCGATCGAAATGCCAAGCCGCTCGCTGAGGCTCTTTTGGCGGGAAAACGCGACGGCGTCACCGATGCTCGGAACGAGAGAGCATTGACGCAGACAAGAGTTAGAGAAGCCGCTCGAGTGCGACCGCCGCGACCGCGCGCCACTGCAACAGCTTCGAACGTTCCGTACTTTCCTGTTCTCACATCGATTACCTCTTTTTACGAATCATTGAGTTTGCTTTCAGTAATTTTATCAAAATTGCCTCCACGGCCGTCGACCGACTCTGAGCACCGTCTTCAAGATAAGGTAAAACTAAAGTGCTAACTATAAACGCTGGAGCGAGCGCAATCCGCGCCTCTATTTTGACAGGATTCTGCATAAGTTGTTTAATTTCAGAGGCTGTAGAAGTCTTCGCTGGAGCAAAGTCAGCTGCAAATGCCCAAGTGTCCCAAGTGGAAACTATTGAACTGCCAGATGGTATATCATTATCGATGGTCTTTCATTTGCTGATTTCCAAATTGACCTCATTTCAAACACGTGCGAACTCCTTGGCACTGCATTTGTCTGTACCAGCTAGTCGGCCGCACTAAATCGCTCTCTTTCCTTTTCTTTGAATCAAACTTTGGCCTTTTCATATGCTTTTTTGTTTGTTCTGGAGAACGAAAACGAGAAAGCCAATATACGAAAACGACCAAATGGATCGGCTGAACCACATCTCTCGCTGCTGTCGAAGGCATGCGTCTTTGCATTTGATTTTGGAAGACCGATTGAATGTTGGGTGCCCGCCACGGACGCCCTGTCATAAGACATAATACAAAAAGACATAATGCCATAAGACATAATGCCAAAAGGCATAATGGACAAAAGACATAATGGGCAAAAAACATAACGGTCAGAAGACATAATGCCAAAAGACATAATGACCGAAAAGGCATAATCACGAACTTAGTGCTAAGTTTGTCTAGAATTTTGGGCTCGCTGCGCTCGCCCAAAATTCACTAGGCAAACCCTGCGGCAGCTCCTGGGCCTAAGCCTGCACTTAGCACGAAGCCGGAAAGAAGTTCCAGGACAAGTTAGTGATTATGCCTTTTTGCCCATTATGTCTTTTGTCCATTATGCCTTTTGGCATTATGTCTTATGGCATTATGTCTTTTTGTATTATGTCTTATGACCGGACACCCCCGCCACGTTTCCGGTGAGTTCTGACTTTAAACAGTAAAATTATTTGTAATGGACCCACAGCGAAGCTCAAGGGTTGTGATATCGCTTGTGATAAACTCTGTTGTTCGTCAGATCATCCCGGATGAGCGACGCGCCCTCCTACTCGTTCCCAGCGCCATAACCAATGCTAGTCGTCATCGTGCTCCGATCCGGACTCACTGTCGTCAGTTTTCCAACGTATTCTGCACCTTCTCAATCCCAAAAACAAGGAATTTGCCACACGATTTCTGCGCTACAAGGAAGCGTCTATCACATCTGGAGGAAACTAACGCAAGGCCTTCATTATGCGCAGCCTAACATCGTCTTGTGCAGCGCTGCGATGGCAGAGTTGTACTTTGAAAGCCCCTCGAATTCGCTGAGAGTCATGCTAGTTGATGAAGGCGACCCTAACATTGCCGCAGCTTGTGAATAGTTCAGTGAAATAAAGTATTTGATTAGCGACTCTTGTTTTGCGCCGTTCATTCCTCCTCGTGCAGATATTGGCAAACTCTATTGAGACTGATCGCGTTCTGGGTCAAATGTTGACCCGCCGTCTCTTGTATTCTGAGATCGCGCATTCCGGTTGTTATTGTAACGGACCTACAGCGAAGCTAAAGGGTTTCTATTGCTTGTTTCCCCGTTCATGCGTCTAACATAATCGGCTTCGGACGGTATAGGATAACCACACGATCTTGTAGTTTCATGCAATCTTTCATGTAATCTAAAGTTTCATCTTTCGCGGAGTTTCTTATAATGTTCAGTGGAATTAAGCTTTTCTGTTGTTAATAAATAGTTGGAATTTATGGATAGTTTGGATGCAAGGTCTAACTTTAACAATGCAACTTGTGTCCAGAGAATCCGACGAGCGGGAAATCGAGCCGGCCGGCTTGTGTCTCGGCTCGCTCTGATTTGTGACCAGCGAGCCGGCACGTGGCTCGTACCCCGCGCCCGGGCCAGTTTATACCTGCCACACTTCGGCGTGAGGAGAATGAGGACAAGAGAAGCCGATTTAAAAAAAGGTCATCGAGCCGAGCCAAGAGCCGGCTCGTTTTACGAAAATCCCATCGAGCCGATTAGCGAGCCAGATGACTAAATGCCTGTTTTCTGCGTTTAACAGTTTATTTGTTCGATTTGGTTAGAAAACAACGGAAACAGATAGTTAAATGAATGAATGAAAAAGCTCGTATTTCGAAAATCGCACCGGCTCCATAAGTAATTGTTCTTATCGGGCCGGTTCTACTGAAATGAAATGGAGCAAATTTTTCAACAACAAAGAATATTCATCCAATTACCCGACAGATTCTTATTAGGCTGTGACGCAAGTTCCAACGACCGCCAATGTGCTTGCAATTCGCTTAGGGGAATATTCATTCTGAGCGAATGATGTCGGTGCCAACAGGAAGATGAACAAAATAGCCGACATGTCAGAGTCGACAGCAGTAACGGGGCGCTAACAGGCGTAGGAGACGATTATGGTCCTTGCATGAGCTGCAGAGACGAACGTGCAACACAACATTATCCGTTCTCTCCGGAATCGCTTTCCTCGCTTCTAGGCAAGGCTCGTAACACGAGATGACAATCGTGGAGAGCTTTAACAGGTCCCTCTTCGACTGAAATGAATAATTTTCAACATATTTCAACACAACACATTAATAACACATTTTCAACTACGAGATAGACTTACAATTCTTCCTTCCATCGCTTGGAGTTCCTGCGGGGCTTCTCTCAGATGGCGCGAATTGACATAAGTTGAACGGCGCAACCATGACGTTTTCTCCACGCACTCCACGCAGAGTCGGAACGAGAAGATTTCTCAGCCAAGACGTCTTTCCACACGTTCCGTGCAAAGACGGTACGTGAAGAGTTCGTCGGTCGTGTTCATCGCCTCTTCATTGTTGACGCGGCATTCTTCGCATGCGCAAAACATGTTGTATCGAGGCACAAATTTCAGGTACTTTTGGGACTGAAATTTCCCAAAACTTACAACTTAAAATCAAGTCTTGGGTCTACTCTACTTACCATGGTATTTCGAGGGCGCGGGCACTACAGCGACAGCGGGTGAGCTTCTTGAGCTGAGCATTGAGCTTGTTTGATCTCCTCATCTCAGACGTTTTATCGACGCATTCTTTACAGAGACAAATGGTCCTAAACTGGTGCCCAGTTGTAAGCATGACGTCCTCGTTGTGGCTGCGGTTTAGTTTCGGACACACGTTGTTATCCATTTAAAAGATTGCTTAATCATTCCACCCCGATGACATGAGCTTACTTATTAGTAGGTTCCGAGCGGCTGTTGTGATCCAGCGCCACGGAGAAGTGTGGTACGAACGGAGCCGGGCTATTGAGCTCATTCTCGTGTTGCCTTTGAGTCCACATAACATCACAGTCGTTGTGGCTCTTCGCGCGGCGCCCACGAATCTGGAGAAGCGATCCAGATGTCCGATGTAGTCGCGATGCGGGCAATTCTTATCACAGGACAAGTTGGCGCATTTGAAGTCGGCTTCATCTCGACCGATGATGGCCACCACGCGTCTCATCTTCGCTAACGACCACTAAGACAAGGAAAAATGGTGAAGGGAAATTGAAAAGATCGTACTCACTGTATAACCAGATAAATATGGGAGGTTGCCGCCAGTAGTTGGGCTAAATGGCCCTGATGCCCAAAGTAGGACTGCAAAAGGAAAAGCCTGAAAACAGCAAACGTTTCCACAACTCAAAATTCAAAACAAAAACTCACTTTTAATTGAAGACAACGCGCAGCAGACAGTCGACGTCGGTTGAGCGGCGACCAGCGCTGTGCTTCGCGTGAAAGCAAAGCACCGCGGACGCAACAAAGCGAGAGAGCACTGATTCATCGGAGAGACGAGGGTGAAACGGCAATTACCATACTCGAGAGGACGACGACACCGCGCCGTGTGGCTTGTCGGCTGCCTGGAGAGCGAGGAAGACACGACAACAGCGGCAGTCGCTGCGTTGTCATTCCGTTCGCGCGCGAATTTCGCCTTCTTCATATCGTTTGATTACAGCAGTTAAACCAAAATTCGTTCAAATACAGTCGACTGACTTGCGCGGAGCCTTCCCCTTCGAACTTGACTTCGTTCGTTGATTTTCCGCATGTAGTCTCGCAGATTTCTCCGATGGTCACTTTATTGACGTAAATTCTTAGTTGGTTTGTCATTCCGTTCGGTGAACACTCTACTAGGAATGATTGCGATCTGCAGTTGACTTCGACGTTTGCTCTTTTGTTTGCACGCGTAACAACCCGTTACGCTTGATGCGTTCATAGTGCAGATGTCTGTCTGAACGTCCACTTGATGTTCTCCTTTGAAGTTTTCGATGTTCAGGTAGATTTCCGACGTGACTCTCTGGTCGGCTTCTGCGGCCAGTCGCTCCCCCTGCAGAAGGAATCGCCACGGCGGTCTGACGGCTGGCAGGTGGGCGGAGAGGTCTGCGAAAGCTTCTGTTATGCCGTAGTCGCTTGTGCTGTCGTGGATCAGCAGGTTGAGGATGAGCTCGCCGTAGAGCGCGACCGGTGAGGTGTGAAAGGTCAAGGAGTTAAGGGTAGGTTTATTGGAGAGATTAAGAATACACGGTAGATATACACATTAGAACAGAACGATACAAATTAGACGGGAGCGTCCGGCCTTAGGCGGCGGGCGGCGGGCTCCTCCCTCGAGGGGAGGAGCTCCGTTCCCGGACACTCCCGGCAGCTTCAGTACAGCCGGGCTTTAAGGATTTTCTTGAAGTGGTTTTCCGCTTCGCGGCGTTCTTCGTTCTCCCTTTCGATACGTTTCATCACTTCGTCATATTCAGCTCCAAGGTTCTTGAGTCTTCTGGCGTTCTCTTCGCTGTCTTCCTTTCGATTTCTGTTTTCCCGGTGGAGATCCCATGCATCATCTTCCACTCTTTCGCATAGTACTTTTGCTCGGGCGAGAAGTTCCATTATCCTGATTCCCAGGTCGATCTTTTCCCTTTTGGCGCCGGGTGACTATCGATCTGTTTGGTCAGTCTTTCCGCTGTGATCCTCGTTGACTGCGCCCGCGACTGTGCAGCGTCATCTAACTGTGTCTTCCGCTGAGTTGCACTGGCATCCGGACGTCGCTACGCATTTCAGTTGTGCGGCGTCTTCTTTCGTGGCGCATTCGATTGGTTGCATGAGGTTCGTTTCCACTAGCACAGTGCCGTTTCCGTCGGTCGCGAAGTGTGTGTTCAGTAGTTTTGGGTTTCAATTGACGCCGTATTGTGAGCTGAAGTTGAAATTGTCGTTTTAATCAAAAATAATTTTACCATTTCGTTTTCTTTCAATCCATCGACTAATTCAGTATCCATGAGCATTGAAATCACGGAAGATTCTCCATCCCCAGATCGATGCTCCATAAGCTTCTTTTGAGCCTTCAGGACATTGAAAAAATATCGTATTTCGTTGGTCCCAACTCAAACAGACAGTGATTGATTGCCTTCACTTGCGTCCATACGAGATAATATCAAAAACTGAAATCAAAACCTTTAAAAGGATTGATAAACTAAGCCATCAGGAATATTGATAAAAAAAAATCGCGCTCTTTTGCTATTGATGAAGAATAGGCAATTATTGGAGCTTAACGGATTCTTTACAGTTGTTTTCCAATGGAGAAATCAAAACAACAAATGTTGTTTTTACAGTCTACATTACTGTTTTAACAACGAAAAAAATCTTTAAAAAAAGATTACCAGAACTTCTCTTTGCGCCAAATACTTACTCTAAATTGAAGACGATTCGTGTGATCGATCGATTGATGTGAATGGTGGAAGCGCGCACGCGGCCGCACACTGAAATGAATTGGAATGTCGATACAATGCGTGTGACTCTTCGCACCTGACCTAGTGATGCGTTTTAGTCTCGTTGGTACAGGGCAGGTGACCATCTACCAAGAGCTTATTTAAGCGACAAATAATTGCTTTGAGGAAATGGCGTAATTTTGAAGGAGCGAAAGGAGCAAAGCTGCATTAAGTCTTCTGACCTTTGGAAAAATGAAACAGACAGTCGTGCGAGTGAGCAAAGCACTTCATTCATACATTTTATTACTTATTTCACTAATCGTCTTCTTCATCCAACTGGTTGATCGCCTTTGCGAGGCGGGTCTTCGGTATTTTCAAGATGACAGTGGGTTTCGTTACGTAGTCTGCCGATGCACCATAAAGAAATAATTCTCTGTGCGCTGGGGTTTGCGCGTTGGGTGGCGACGATGGTGGTCCGATTGTCAAGCCGGTGGAGATTTGCTTCTTGGGGGAGGCTTCGTAGGCTTCTGGCTTCTCCGTGGTTCCTCTTGGCGGACGGCGGACGGACTTCGCTGGCTCACCTCTTCGTGGCGAATGAATGCTGGGCTCCAGTCGATCGCCTTTTATCCGTGTTTTCCGCTCTTCGTACCCCTGACCGCCAGGGCTCTCACGTCGCTCCATGTAGTTAGTGAGAGTTTTTCGCTCGTTGTGTGGGACTGATGTGTTCTTCAGCAATTCTTGCAATTTTGTTGCCAACCTGTGTCTCTCATAACTGAGGACACCTTCCGTCTTCTGGAGCCCATTATTTTCAGCACGCATGCTTTGAACTACGAGCATTCTTGATTGTTCGTCCTCCATGACCTTCATGATGGCATTTGCTTTGTTCATCACCGCTTCATTGGTGGTAGCGACGAGTAGGAAACGCATGCTCGGTTCTGCTTCACTCATTAGCCGGACCGTGGCCGTCATTAACGAGGTCTTTCCTGTGCCTGCTGGAGCTTGAATGAATAGCGAGCGCTCTGCATCGTGGATCTGCGAAGAGTGATGCTGCCTGTTTTTGCTCCGGATTCAGACAATCTAAGGATGCCGATGTTTTCTCTTGTTGCAGGATTAGCGACGGTTTTTCTACTCCCATTGGTTGCCTTATGATCTCAGCTTGACGTGTTTCATTCTTGAGAATGACTTCAGGCAGGTGGTTGCATGATAGCTCGTTCTTGCAGAACTCGAATCCTGTTTGCAGAGTGCTAGGCTGCAAGTAAATCATTTGCGTTTGTTGCTCATCGATTTCCATTGGGACATTGGGTGAGTTAATAGAAGCTGGCGCTCAATCGAGTTCCAATGTAGTTGTCTCAATGCAGTGAACGCTGCTCGTTTTCGGCTTCCACAATTGTGTATGCGCCGGTCATGTTGAGGAACTGGCCGAGGTGTTCGCATATCGCCCGGATTAATTCGGGGTGAACCGTATTTCCCTAAAATAAGCTTCTGCTTAATAGAACACAAAAACGTGACTACCTCAATGTGATCCGTCGTCTGGTAAAATCAAATATCGCCAGGATCGAATGGTTTTCCGCAACGTCGATCGGCGCCAGACCTCGATCAAAAGTAGGCGCTGCAAGATGCTTTCGCGAACGTTGCGGCGCTGCTCTTTGCTGCTGGTTTCAAATAGGCTTCTGTTCCAGAAACCTGGAAAAAGCAGAGCGGCCGGATGTGCCGCGTAGAGTATAAATTGAGGAATTGAGGAAATTTTTCCTGTCTCTATGAGGACCTAATAAGAAATTTTTAAATTACGTTTTATAAACGAGTATTCAAAATAAGAGTTCAAAATTCAAGATTTTCAAGA
>MQUG01000316.1:0-11316 GCA_007213375.1 Steinernema feltiae | reverse complement strand
TGTACATTGGACGCTAGAGGGCACGGGAACGGAAGAGATTGTGTTTGATGACTTTTGGTCGAAAATACAGGTTTGAAATCCAACAGTCCTAGATCGACTTTAATAATCTGTGATTTTGCATGATTTTGCAACAACAAAAAGCTCGAAAAATCAAGTAGCCTAAAAGTAGAAACTTTCAAAACATGATGTTTGCTATGTGTGTTTTAATTGTGGAGTGTTGTGGAGTGTAGAAAAGACAGTTTTCTGCTTAGTATTTTGCTTTACTATTAAACGTCATTCATCGAACAACAACATCAATCAACAAATCACAAAAAATTTCTTTCCTCCGTACTTTCAACGCTCTCAGGGCTTTCAGCGCTTGCAGCGACTGGCTCATAGCAACCCCAGTGTGCGTCGTCTGAGTCCCACCCAAGATCTGAACGTTGAAGTTGGAATTTCTGTTCGAACGTAGGCTAATGTTGACGCTTTGAACGCTAAAAACAAAAATTTTGTACACGATAACAAAAAGAAAATACCTTCGGGTTTCAGGATCACTACACTGCCGTCTTCGACCATTTACACGATAGGCACAGCTGCAACCACGACAACAGTTGCAAGCAAACCAAGAGCAACAAAGTGATGGGCAAGCATTTTGTTTGAATGAATCAAGAGAGAAGAATAAAACGTTACGTAACCGACGATGAGAATATGTGTTTCCAGTGCGTTCAGGGACGGTTTTTTCACAGGGACGGACAGCGTTTTCTCTAGCAGTGAAAACAACCAAAAAAACATTAATTTATTTAGATCGGCAAACATTACATTGTCACCTTGGCGCTCATGCAAGCCAAAGTCTGAATCACAAAACCATTTTGTCTGTACCGGCAAGTGGACATGATTATCGTAAAAAACGACACTTTTCACCAATTTACTAAAAAAATATATTGAAGAGAATGTTCTACCTTTTCGTATAAGCTTGATTAAAAAGAAAATCTTCTCTGACGATAAAAAAGTAATGATGGCAAACTACACTCGGACTTGATGAAAACTTGACAAAAAACTCAATAGAACGTACTGATTTAGAGTGGCCCAAATCAGACTAAAATTTATAGCAATAGAAATAGATGAGTTAATGAGCAACCTTTTCGTGTATGAATCAAAGAGGATGCACCAAAAACTCCAAACTAAATTTGCCATGAGAAACCAAGTTTCATTTTCTCATGATTAATAACTTGTTTCCAAGGGGCCAAATAAATTTGGGTCCAGATGATCATAAATAGTACGTGAGTTTAGTATCCCTATTTAAATGAACCAGACGCTGCAAACAAAAACAACAACGACGACAAAAATTATTACTTGAATTGGTTGAATCGCTTCAAAACTCTTCTTTCCTATACCTTTAAAAAGGTTTACGAAAGAATTATTTTCAAAACGATTTTTTGTTCAACGATGTTGAACGAAAAAGAGAGACCAAAAATTTAAGAAAACTTATTCTACCGTACCGATTTAAGGCGGCAAACATTGCATGGCCACTTCGGCGCTCCACTGACTCAATCGAAGAGCAACAATATTGTTTCTGAGCGAAACACATAAAGAGGCAGCCAAAATTGCGATCAATCCAAAAGTCAGTACGGTTTTTCAAAATTAATTTATAAATTCACTTTGAACTGCTCCAAAAATGCTAAAAAGGCGTCCATTTTTATTGTGTTTAATTTTTACAAAAATAAAAAACGTAAGTAGTAAAAGAAGTAAAAAATCATCTAAATTGCAGGCATGTGGATGGACCACTGGCTGATATTCTTATCTCAATTTTGAACGTCTTCGTCTCGTCAAAAGTGTACAGCCTCCTATAATTTAAAACACTTGATGTTGAACAAATGAAACGTTTATGCTATTCGTTGTAATTCACATTTTGACCGGTGTTTAAAACGTGTTCGGGTCGTTCTTAAAGCTCACGGAGAAACTGTAATAGTCAATGCCATACAAACAAAAGAATCGCTAAGCGATCACTCAAAAATAATTAAACATGAGCAACTAAGAAGTAAAATCAGAGCAAGATCGTACAGACAAAAAAGCAAAGAAAATTGGTTTGACAACGTTGGCTTCACGTTACAAACGCTACGGCTGTACAGGTGGCACGGTAGCAACGACAAATGTCTTTGTAAAAGCCCCGATTGGACAAATAAAACCCGGTGGAGCAAAAAAATGAGTAAATGAAATACTCACAGAATTGCATTTTTTGAGCGCTACATGCATGATTTCTTAGCTTAACGTTTTTGTCTTGTTATGACAAATAAACGGTACCATCTCAGTTATAATGTGTTGGTACAGAAATAAACGGTACCATCTCAAATAAACCAAATAAACGGTACCATCTCAGTTATAATGAGTCGTTAAGAGCAGCGACACCTTTTCCTGTATGCGTCAAAGGTGCAACTTATGATTGCAAGTTTCATTGCCGACAAAAATAGAAGAAAATTGAAAATTGAGTAAATGAAACACTCACAAAATTGTGAATGAGCAACGTCAAAGGTGCAACTTATCCGTGTGACAAACAGCAAACGATAATTTTGGAGAGATCATGGCAACCAAAAATATATAATATGTAATTGTATAAATTTTTCTAAAATTGAGACTTTCTGCATACATGAAATGGCGGCATGGAAAGACCAAAAATAATGTTTTCAAGTTAACGAAATGCAAAAATGTTTTAAAGTTGGTTTTAGCCGATGTAATTTTTTCTCTAATTTTTTCTGTCTTGATTTTCAAACTGAGTCACGGCTCCAGTTGAGGCAGTTAAGTGTTAACCGACCGTTGATACAAGTGTAATTGAAAAACGAAATTGCAAACAAATAAAAATGTGTTTGTTACACTAGGAAAGGTCTCCGTACCGAAATACAACTTAGAGAACTTACATGCATGAACTTAGACGATACATGCGTAAAAATTGGCTTAAAAACAGGACCTCATCGCAAGGAGTAGATTTGTACAGGTATGTGCAAAATGAAAGACTAAAGACATCTACTTAACTTTGGTGATTGGTGACCACACCCAGTGCGGTCTCCAATCTATCTATCGATTCACAAAAATGCAAAAGACGCAAGCGCAAACAATGATGACGTTACAGTTTAAAAAAATTTTTTAAACAGAATAAAAAGTTTTATTTAAAACAAATCAAACTGGCTTTTATCAAGCATGGCAAAAAAACGTTTGTTTCTGACACCTGCCGACACACCGTAAACATCTGAGCAAACAATTCAGATTTTGATTAAGTATTCAACTTAGTTATTAGAGTTGAGAGTGACTTGGAAGAAGCAAAAAATATTTCTAAGCTGTTAAATACTATTAATAATGCACTTTGGCATTCAACATTTTTGTGACTCAATTACAAGAGCTGGTTTAAGACAAACTAAATTAGTTAATGTGTAACCGCTTCGTGCCTTGTACTAGATTTTCAAATGAGTAATTACGACAAAAAAATTGAACTGACAACGTGGCTGATATAATTTCGTGGCACAAAATTTGCAACGTTTAACTGTGCATTCACACACATTTATGTTGATTGATCAGCTCAAACAAATTTAACGAGCTTACTATGGTACAGGAGCAGAACAACAACCACCGAACGTCTGCAAAAAAAATAGAATATCGACCAAACTTTCTCAGCTTTTCTCCGCACAGGCTACTGGAATACAGTCTGATAATCGCGGACTACGCAGACATGTTGACGCACTCATTGAACCTTATTCCCTTTAATGTTGTTTTCATTTCCAACTGTACCGTATAGGCTTTTTTTCTAAATTGTACAACTCCCTTTTAATGTAAAAATCTTATTAGTATGAGCAAAATGGGATGGATTCAAACGCAGCAAAAATGAATCGTTGAACAAACCTGTTTTGCCAAATTGTTTACGGAAACGAAAAGTCAAAATCCTACCAAGTCAGATCTTCCTACCATGAACCAAAAAAACTTTAAATAATTATTAAAGTTTGATAAAAATTGATTTTATTGATTTTGGTGTTCATTGTCCAGTTTCAAAATATTCTCATATATTATTGAGTATTTAAAGCTGACATGAGCATAGACTACAGCCAACAAAACTGAAACCAGACATTACTTCATCCGTAGATGATGCACACAGTATCAAAAAATAAAAAAATAACCATGATTGCGTAGTGATGTAGTATCATTTGAGCTCTTAATTAGCTTCGAAATGGGTGCCTTACGAAGGAACAAAAAAAGGTTAGCAATGCGTAATGATGCAATGCAAGCTGATGAGCAAAAACATTTTCATGATTTTACCAAACGGCGTGGGCATGTTTAATCTGGTCGCAATAAAAAAAACGTTAAAGTAAAGTTACCACAACTTTCGCCGCGTTCGCATTAGAACACAACGCACTACCGCGTATCAGACGGGCTAATTCAGCCTCTGTTAGCCCCTCGATATGTTGCGTATAAGCGTGATTTCAATCGGGAAGTTGAAATTTTCGCACAAATATGATCTCCTTTATGTTTTTAAATTTAAGCCGAACTAAAACCGAAGCAGCAGTTATTGTCAGTGATAACGCTCACAAAAATGTTTTCGTCTAGTTAAGAGCTAAGAGCGTTTTGCTTGAATTCATAGTCTACATTGATCAACTTCAACTATCAAGCTCAAAAATTTTAACTAACCAATGTTGTTAGAACGTTATTTAAAGAACTAGGGGTCAATTGAAGATACAAAAATAACCTTGAGTAGCCTTGTTAAAAGGGAAATAGTGAATCTTCAAAAGCATTGCAGCCATGAAAAGAGCAAAACAGAAAACAATGTACAACCCGACTGAACTAATGCTAGCTCGTTTTAACTGAAAAAATGATTACGTGCGAATCAATTTAGGCTTTGTATCTTTGCGAATCGGCTAGTTTTTGCGCCCACAAAGATGCAATATTGAAAAACTTCAAAAAACGTTTCCCTTCCTTTGCCTTCTTTGGATATTCGCTCTCCTTCTACCTTCGTTGGATACTCGAACTTCAAACCGAACTTGCGAAAATTCCAAGAAACTGCTTACGCGTAACGAGTTTTGACCGAACGTCTGAACTTTACCAGAAACTGCTTACGCGTAACGAGTTTCCCTCCTTCTACCTTCGTTGGATACTCGAACTTCAAACCGAACTTGCGAAAATTCCAAGAAACTGCTTACGCGTAACGAGTTTTAACCGAATGTCCCAAAACTTCAGCCACACTAACCGCTACATACGGTAAAACCGTAAGAAAGAAAAGCGCCTTGAGACCTCTCTTGCAAACAAAAGTTACAAAACCGTCCTTGGTTAGAACTGCTTTGCTGAGATCTTTACTTTTAGTCCCTTTTGCCTTTGAAAAAGGTCCCTTTTTCTTTTTCATTCTCCTTTTTATTCTTTACTTCTTTTTCTCCCGTTCTTCCGCCGTTGGTCCTAGTCATCCGTAGATGATGACGACAACAAAAAATAATTATGATTGCAACGTTATCAACTGTACCGTAAGACTGTTGGATTTGTGCAACTTTCTTTGTTATTAGCACGTTATTTAAACAACTAGGATTGATAAAGTCAAAAATCTGATCTGAACTGGTCGTCTCTCTGTCCGCACGAAAGGCAATTTTTTTATTTTGTTCAGAGAATAAAGCTTTATGTTTTTAAATTTAAGCCGAGTCCGAAGCTGAAGCATCAGTTGTGATCAGTGAAGTACAAAAACGCTCACAAAAATATTTTAATCTAACCTAAATTAAGAGCGTGTTGCATGACTTTATAGCCTTTATTGGTCAGTTTGCAAAGCTCATAAATCTTAACAAACCAGTGTTGTTAGAATTTAAAGAATTAGGAGTGATCTCGTTTTATCTTACGAAGGAACAAAAAACGGTTGGTAAATGGCTGCGTTTAGCTGCGATTCACGGAAACCAGGGTATTGCTATAATTGTGTAAAACGTGACCGCTCAAAAAATATTTTAATCTAGTTAAGAGCTAAGAGCGTGTTGCATGAAGTCTAAGCTCGCAAAGCTATTTTTGATAAACTTCATGAATCATATTTAGCCGCTGAAAATGATGAAATTAAAAAAAGAATCAGAAGGTCAAAAATTCTTTGTTAACTCAGTTTCAAGGTTGTACATTGTCATAATACCGCTCTTTCATATGGTAACAAGAGTAAGTCAGTTAATTAAACAGTAAAGTTAAAGTAAAATTCTTAAATTTAATTAAAGCACTTCGTGCTGATTATTTTTCATGAAAACTTCATGAAAAAACTTTCATGATTTTACCAATCTCTGTGGGCATGTTATGTCTGATCTTGACATAAGCAATAACGTTAAAGTAAAGGTACACGACTCTCGCCGCTTTTGCATTATAACAGAACACCTTGTACCTCCTAACAGCGTAAATCGTCGTGCTTAAACGAAAATCAAAAATACACTTGACATGACACACATTGGCGATAACCGCGTTGTCTAATTTCGGATTATTTGAAGAGATTTGAAAACTAAAACTTTGAAATTTTGAACGTGGTCACTTGTACGCTACCGCGTAGCAAATGACTTGTACGTTAATTTTTCTAAACACCAAAATCAAAGTCAAGCGGTGCAAAACCATGTCCTCCGTCAAAAATTGAAACCGTAAAAAATCAACTGACATGAACCATAGCCCTACTTTCCCGCGCACGCTAGTAGACTTGTGCCGTGTGCCTACAGTAAATAAAATTATCAATCTGCTTCAAGAAAATCAGCTTCATCGTCCGGCTTCAAAAATTCAAATGACATATCGTTCTGTGGCTTAAACCTCTAATCTGCAGCCCACTTTACCGCCAATTGTTTCAATGTGTCACCGAAATCGGTGAGAATTGTATCCGCAACCCTCGTTTTCCTTCCAAGAGCGCTTTTCCCCGTGAATCATCGCCGCCGACCCTCTCCTTTTCCTAGCTATTCCCTCCCTCGTGCACCGTTATATAAGAAAGACAGATGACTAATAAATCAGTTTGCATCGTTTGCGCTCTAACATGGCGACCTCGTCTTGAAGAATCGTGCTTCTTCGTCCACCGCAGCCGACGCAAAACCAGCCTCGCGACTCGGATACCGCCCGATCCAGCCCACCGGCACGATGTCAGGCCCCCTGCGCCAGACGATCGGGCCCACGAAGGCACGGCTGATCCGCTACCTCACGGACCTCACAACGCTGAACGACGCCCTACCAGAGGACGAAAGCGAACGTGAGAAGGTCATCAAGGGTCTTCGCACGAAGCGCGCCGAATCCGCGGCGCCCTCCACCAACTCGAGCTGTTCAATCAACAATGGATTACGCTCATTGCCGGCCTGCCCGCATCTCTCGTTCCCGCCGAAGAGAAGATCTACGAAGCAGCGGCAACATCAAAGGATGGATTCCTCGCTGTCTCCGAAGAAGCTCGAGAAGCCCTCGATCTCATCGCCGACATCATCGAGGAATCTGACGACGAGGATGAAGATGATGACAGCCCACCCGAGGCTACAACAACGACAATCTCCGGCGCAACTCGGCGACTCCTCGCGAACTCAGGTACCTTCCACCCTTCCCACGACGCGAACTCCGGCCCGCTCACCGCCGAGCACTTCGGAGGTGTTTCTCCCCAGCCTCCCGAAAATCACGATCAAGCCTTTCGACGGCGACGTACGCAAGTGGCCAGAGTTTTGGCAACTCTTCTCGGCCACAGTGGACAAGCAGAACATCCCGCCCGTGCTCAAAATCAATTACCTCCTGAACTACGTCACTGGAGCGGCACTCTCCACGATCGCCGGCATCTCCCCGGTAGCTGAGAATTACGACATCGCAGTGGAACTTCTCACAGAAAGGTATGGCAATTCTACAGTAATCCTTCGCGCACTTCATGCGGACCTTCGCCGAATCCCCATCGCAACGTCCGACAACACAAGTCTCCGCCGCACCTACGAGGAAATAGAGAGAATTTGCCGGCAGCTCGCTCAGCAAGGCGAAGACATCGACCACCCGCAGGTAGAAGCCATCATCGAACAGAAATGGCCCGACGTCATCCTGCGCGAAACTCCTCCGCCGCAAGCAAAAGACCGACCTTTGGAGTGCAACCAAACTCCGCCGTGAGCTCAACTCGATCATCACCCTTGGAAGAAGACGTCAGCAGAATCCATGCTGAACTCCGCGCCGATTCCCGAGCCAATCTTTCCACCAGCCACCTCGAACCCGCCTTTACCAACCGCCACGAAGTCTCTTTTCCCGACCACCCTGATCCTCATTCCGTCAGAGATTCAACCGTTTTGAACCACACTTCACGCACAACGAGCTTCGACTGTTCTTACTGCCAACTTCCGCATCGTTCGTTCCAATGTCAGGCCTTTGCGACTCCAGAAGCTCGCCAACAACGTGCAGAAGAGCTTCACCTGTGTACGAACTGCCTGCGAAGCGATCACGGCGCCCACTTGTGTCCTAGTCCGCTCAATTGCCGATTCTGTGTCCAACGCCATCACTCCTCCATGTGTTCCCATTCAACTTTGTTTCCAGCCTCACAACGACCGCCTTTCCCAACCATTCCAACCCCGCCGACTTCTCACAACTCACATTCAGCTGATTATCGTCATAATCAGGAATGCCGACCTGTTTTCCAACCCCATTCCGCTCAACGGGGTCTCCACGCTCCCCGTTCCAACGACGCCGGTTCACTGCGACACAACCCAGAAGTTAACTCAGCCGCTCGCTCTAATGCCGCCACTTTCAGCTGTCAATCAGCGCCCACTCTCTCAAGTGCTTCCGTCAATCCCCCCGCATCTCCCGCCCAAGCGACAATCATGATGACCATCCCCGTTCGTCTCTTCAATCCCGCTGAACCCGACAAGACGATCAACACAACCGCAATCCTGGATTCCGGTAGCTCTCAGACGTGGATTTCCTCAACACTCGCCCAGAAACTTCAACTCCATCCAACCGACAAGGATCAACTCGCCCTGAAAACCTTTGCGCAACGTGACGCTGCAATTACCGATTCTCATCGCTTCCAAATCGGTTTCCAAACCAGCGAAACTAACGACAACCAAGTGATCTTTGCCAACGAGCTCCCTTACATGACCGGAAAAATCGAAATTCCGCCTCTGAAGATCGAAGATATCGATTTTCTTCGCGAGCAGAAGTGCGAACATCTTGCATCACAACCAGCCACAGTTGAACCCGGCATCTTGATTGGAATCGACTACTTCTGGCACCTACTACGCATCGAACGGACCCTCGAAACTCCAAATGGCTTCAATCTCCTCTTCACAAGTCTTGGACCACTTATCACCGGAAGAGAATGCAAACGAAAGAAGAATCGGCTCAAAACTCCACTCCCAGATTTGACCGCCGTGATCAACGAACAGAAAACGCCAATCAAGTCATTCCACAGCGAGAAGCTTCTCTGTCGTGACAGCAACGATGACATGTTCGACGATTTGAACCTTTGTCCCAACCGTCTTCGAGCGATTCTGCACCACCTTTCGCCAGAGCTCGCCGAACACTACGATGAAATCAGGCGACATCGAGCCGACGAGGCAATTTTCTCAGCCGTTGCCGAGACCAACCTACGAACGTCCGATCGAGCGAACGATCAACCTCTCGGACTCAACAAGGAACCCGGAATTCAAGCATCCGGTTCCGATGACGCCGCATCTGCTCATGGCTTTCAGAGAGGCCTCTGCCTGCCTCCTCCGCCCTTTGGAGGGCACTTAGCGATGCTAAGCGAGTCAGCGTCCAATCTAGCGATCAAAGTGATGACTCCAACTCCGATTCAGACGTCTTCCGCATCGTCCTTCAACAGATCCCAGTTCACCAAACACGACAGATGGAAACTGAAGCTCACTCGACTCAAATGATCCAGCTCCACGAATCGTTGAAGACCCCTTTGCTCAATCATCCGTTAATTTTGTCTTTTCTCCCCGTCTTCTTCTCACTGTTGTTCTCTCCGTATTTTGAGAAATCCAGACTTCCTCATCCATGAGGAACTTCCTCGCCTTTTCCGTTAGGAGTGTCACCGAAATCGGTGAGAATTGTATCCGCAACCCTCGTTTTCCTTCCAAGAGCGCTTTTCCCCGTGAATCATCGCCGCCGACCCTCTCCTTTTCCTAGCTATTCCCTCCCTCGTGCACCGTTATATAAGAAAGACAGATGACTAATAAATCAGTTTGCATCGTTTGCGCTCTAACACAATGTTTCAGGGCCAAAAATGTTCAGAGTTCAGAGCGAAGCCTAATATTTCTTTCCTGCGCCCCCAAAACACCTAGCGGTATAAAGACGGACACAATTTGAAAAATACCCTTTCTGCACGACGCAAAAATAAACAAACGATGAAATTATGGGAGTCAATGGACAAAAAATGAACTGAAAATTGAGCTTTTTATGCAATTTATTTTGATGGATTAACAGCAATTAACATTAACATGTTTTTCTTTTCCAGGTCAATTAAAAGGAAAATAAAGAACAGAGGAAAAACAAAGCAACAAAATTTTGTTTTTTTGGAAGGAATCTTGAAAATGTCTGTAATAAAAAGAGGCCTAAATAGGTGAGTAACTACAAAAAAATTGCGACACCAAAAAATGATCACACGTGGTGAAAGTTGGTATTTTTTGCAACTTATTTTATTGGAGTGACAGCGAATCATCTAATCAAATTATACTTTGAATAAAAAACAGCTGGAGTTTAATTTGCCGTGGATTTCTACACATTGCGGAAATGTCTACACATAGATGTTTTTATGGCCGAGGTCTGTTTTTGCTTCACACATTTGGGCTAACTCACGAGGGTTAATAAAAAAAAATTAACCTTTGACTTGGTGGGAATGGGGAAAAACTAAAATACAACCGATCAGTTGCAGTACGTTAAAAAGCCTAATCTTATTAAACTTTCTGAGTGACGGTATGAAAATTGGGCTTTGTGGCGGAAAAAAAAAATCTTTTAAATACTAGTCGTGTAAACAATCACCGAGGGAGACCGAAAGTTCCAAAAAAACAACCAAAAACTTTTGAAGAATCGTGATCAGTAAGAACGAACGAAGTATGATCTGCTAATATCTTCTGAAGCAATGAAAAAATTACAGTTCTACAGTTGCATTACAGTTCTACAACCAAAAATTCAAATAAACTCGTTTAAAATGAGTATAAACGAAGACGCAACTAGTCAATTCCAAAAATTTTAACTTCAAGAATTCGTTCAGAGCTCACTTGTTATTAATGTCAAATGGACTGCAATAGAAGGAAGGAAGCAATCATGTACCAAGTAGTTGTGACGTCATGTTTCAAAATGACGTGGAAATCTGAAAATTCAGTTATCATAACTGTTTGCTGCCAAAGACAAAGTGAGAAACTACGA
>MQUG01000315.1:0-14591 GCA_007213375.1 Steinernema feltiae | reverse complement strand
TTCATGCACTTGATTTTTTGTGAGTCAATGGCGTGTGACAATTCCTAAAAAGGAAAAATCATTGAAATTTTATCGCCTTTGAATCGCATTTTATTTGTAGCAATTTTTTTAAAAAATTTATTTGTAGACCAAAGTTTTTTTAATTGTATTAATTTTTGTTGAGTCCACTGAATTTTCCAAATCTCAATTCCTCAATTCTCCAATTCTTCTATCCAATTTCAAAAAATATCTAGACTTCAACAAACGGGCGTTAGTCGGGGATACGATACTAGGCCGGTACGACGCAATGCTGACACAACCCTGGCGCTTTTGAATGAATTTTGTTCATGATAATCAGGACAATTTTAAAGAAATCTTGTAAGTAAACAAAACATTTTTTTGAATTTCCGACACTCCCGACTGGGAAAGAATAAGAAAAGCAAATAAGAAAGGACAGATTTAAGTCGATCAACAAAGTAGCTAGGAAAGGGACGGAAAGCAATAAATTCAGCCCCCGTTTCTGAAAAGCGGATTGCTGTAAAAACAAATTCAAGGGAATATCTTTGGAATATGGAGTAATGGACATTTTTGCAGGAAAATGGTTGCCGCATTGATTTTTGCAATCAGCAATTCTGAGTTAAAAGGCGTTCTCATTAAAGGATTGCTGAGGAACGTGGACATTACAGTACAGTTGTTTGTTCTTTGACAACATTTTGAACGAACCTTTCTTAGTGGATTATCGACCGAAATGAACAATTTTGCATTGTACTTGAAAAAAAATTGAAACTAAATTTTTTGCTCATTTCCATTCGAATTTTTTTCTCCTTTTACAGGTTAGACTACGACCAACGGCGGAAGGAAAGGAAGTAAGGAATAATAGTGAAGGGAGGAGAATGCTTCATTTTATAATTTTTGATTTTGTAATCGTTCAGCCCAACGACAAGCCAATTTTCCACTTGAACACCAGAAGTCAATATTTTTTGAGAATTTATTAAATAGCGGCACAACTCAACATTTTACAAAAGAAACAATTGGCATAATTTTTTTCACTTTTAAAAAGCACAAAAATTATTTAACAATTAAAAAAATTTATTTTTGCGCAATTTTCCATCCTTATCAGAAATGGTCAACGTTTTTCACAGCGTAAAAACGGCTCATTTGTTGTTTGTTTTCACTTTTCTAAAAAAAATTCTGATTGTTTAGAATTACTAAATGTCAGATTATCCAAATTTTAGATTTTTCGTCGGATTGTCAAATATCTGATTTTCCAGGTTCGGATTGGCTAACCAAAACGTACCGTTTGTAGTTAATTTAAATTTGCAATATTTTTTTAGATCAATCTTAAAAATCTTTTGCTAAAAATTATTTTTGTTCTTTTTCTGCATGTTTTCTGCACTTTCTGCTTAAGCGAACAACCAATTTTGTTCGTCCATAAAAAGCCTCCTAACATTTTTTTTTGGCCCTTTATATCTTGAGCATTTGCTGAAGTAATTTTTGTAGCTTAGATCATAACTCAAGAATTGAATCTTTGTTTAACGAGACCGTAGTAAGCAAGGTTGGAGTCCTAGAGATAAGATTAAGCATCAAGCTCAATATTGCGTGAATATTTTAATGTCGAAAATTACCATAAAATGCAATTTTTTACAAGAAGAACAATGATGAATAGTAGTATGAGCGAAACGCAAGCTCTACATTCAAACAGACAACCGTTTTGCAATACAGACGTTCATGTTTGAAGCAATTACTGAGACGCTTGATTGTATTAAATGCATTTAGCCAATAATTTTGGTTGTTTTGGGCTTTAAAGCAGAGGCACTTTTCTCAATAAATCCGGTGGTTACAGGAGAATTTTTGCCCAATTGCTTAAACAAGCGATGCAGTGCAAACTTTGTTTTGAAAACCTCCGAATATGTGAATTTTTGGTATGCCGCAAACGTCGCAAAAAATCGTGACCAGAAATTACGTCCATCAAATCACTTCGTGATCGTAGCAATCTTGAAGGGTTTAACAAAATATCAATTCTTGGGAATTTTCTGATTCTTCACTGACACGATAATGTCAGGAAAGTCACAAGCTTCTCGTAAAAACCAACTGTTTAGAGATGAACGTGGCGGCAACTAATCGACCACAATATAAACGCAAAATGAGAAAATATTTTTGAAGATCATAAAAACGTTGGTTTTCTTTTCCTAAAATGTGAATTTTTATGGAGTTTTACAATGGACAAACGAGGTCATGAAATTACCTCTTTTGTTTTCTTTTCTTGAAAAAGAATGTAGAATTTAATGTAAAAAATGTAAAAAAATTTTTAAATTTATACAATTTTTGTTTATGAATTTTTACTTTCAATTTATGTGGTTACCGTTGGCTTTAGATAAATGTTCAACAATAAGCCGAAAAGATACGACTTCGTGATCATTTTTTCAAATCAACAAAGGCGGCGAGCGAGAGAAATTTTAATTTTTGATTTTGATTCCTTTATTCTTCACATTTTTTGGTATTCACATGGTATTTTTGTCGTTCGCTTTAGATGAACGTGGAATTGATTCGTGGCAGTGGCCCAAAATGTTTATTGACCAACGTTTGATATGAGCAATTTGGCATTGTACTTAAAGCGTTTTCACGTAAAACTGCGAATATATGTATGCTCATTTTTTCAATTCAGCAAATGCATGTCAGCAAGCGAGAGAGGTTGGCATCCCAAGAATTTCAAAAATAAAATTTTTGCTCACTACGAGCTCAAATGCAGCTCATCGTGAGAGCTAAATCAGTCAGTCACAAAAAACAATTCATTATTATTTTAAATTTTTGAGTCCGCTCGTTGTTGCCTTTTCTGCATTATTCCGCTGTTTTGTCTACTTCAATTTGCTGGTTTGTCGTATTATTGGTTCGTTGATTTGTTCAAAAAAAAAGAAATCTGAGCGGCAAGTACGGAAACGCTTCATTTTTGGAATTTTTTCGCCCTT
Organism: Steinernema feltiae; assembly: GCA_007213375.1. Classification (NCBI taxonomy): domain Eukaryota; kingdom Metazoa; phylum Nematoda; class Chromadorea; order Rhabditida; family Steinernematidae; genus Steinernema; species Steinernema feltiae. The sequence continues at coordinate 11,646 of MQUG01000315.1, read as the reverse complement.
TTCAGTTCTTTAAAGAAAACAGTTCTCTATTGTTTGCTAATGGAGATACTCGGTACTCTTTTTTTTTTACCTAAATCAGGTTCTATTTATTTTTGTAATGCCACATATGCCTCAATGCAATTGGAAAAAAATTGTTTGGTACCGCGAATATATGTTCTTTTTTTCAAATCAGCATGTCAGCAAGCGAGAGAGGTTGGCAATCCCAGGATTTTCACAAATAAAATGTTTGCTCACTACCATTCGATTCCTGATAATGAGGGTTGTCGTCGTCAACTCACGACCTATTTAAATTAGCACAACTATGTTCTTGCAGGTTAGACGTGCTTCAGTTTTTATATTTTTGTTAACTTTGCCATTTGAACTTGACAAGTCAATTCTGAAATTTATTGAAAATTCCTTCTTTTTTTTTAAATTCTACTAGAATTTATTAAAATGCCGCCCAACTCAAAACTTTACTAAAAAACAGTTTAACCGCTTTCAAAAACAATTATGGAGAATAAAACATTTTTAATACTGGTTTTCTGTTTGTTATTATATTTTAATTTTTTTAAATTAATTTTTAATTTCATTTAAAATTTTTAATTTCATTTTTTAATTTCCATCTTCGTTTTGTGTTTTATCAATGCATTTTAGAAATGTTTTGTTTAGTTCGTTCCAAAGCCGTGCCATCATGTCTACATGAAGAAGCTAAATGTTCAATTAAACACTATTCTTCATATTCCAGTTTCCAGTTTTTTCGTGTAATTATTAAAGATCTGGGGACGTCATAAAATGCGAAGATCTTTGATTCCGTCACGGACTGAGAAAAGTTCATTTTCTATGCTTATTTTATACAATTTTTAATGAATGATGCGCTCTAAAAACTGCTCTATGTCACGATTGCAGCGTTTACATTGCGCATTTTATGGGGATCACCTTCTCTTCCATTTTAATCGTCCGTTGTGGGGCTTAAACGACAAATGAAAATCTTATTTTGTATAAGCTTCATTCAGAAAAACGGAGCGCATTTATGTATTAACCGAACGCTTATTATTCAGTTAAATATAATAATAAATGTTTTTAATCAATTTTATGCATTTCATCTGTTCCCTCAATTCTACGCTTCACAAACTCACGCAAATAAACCTTTTATTATTTTGCACACAAGAACTGTTTGAACTTGCATAATTCCGGTCTGCGTGACATTAAAGGAACGACAAAATTTTAAACATTTTTAGTTACTTCTGGCGCTCGTTCGTTCGTCGTTCGCCTCCGCCTCTGCCAAACGACATTCTATTGCGCTGCGTTGGGCGTTGAAAGAAATCCAATATTTATTTTACCTGTCTCCAACTTTGGTCTTGTGCTTTTGTGGTTGTGTGGCTCTGGTTTAGCTGTACTAACTTTGAAATGAAAGAAATGATCTACTTTTTCTCGCACTAGCGCATGTGAAAATCCACACAAAAAAATCATTTTTTGAATTTTTGAATAAAATGTCAATTTTAATGTTCGAAATTAATTCGAAAATTCGATTCGAAAATGTTAATTTTTGATCGACCAGTGGAAACCTTTTAATAAAAGCCTTATTTTTGATTCCATAAGTGACAGCCCGACCCGTAATATGTTTATTGATTCATTTTGTTGGTTAAATTCAATGTAGTATTTGTTCATAATGGATTAATGATCATTTTTGATCAGTGGAAACCATTTAAGAAGAGCCGCATGCGCCAAAGATAAATTTTTGATTGTTGAAAACAGCGCAACTAAAAAAATCATTTTTTTGCAAACAACTTTTGCAAAAAATGTTTATTTTTTTAGTTTCGCAGCAGAACAGACGCTCTCATTTGCTGTGTATGCTCCTAACGATGTAGTATTGTAGATTAGATTTAATAATGGTAAGTAATTAATATGCCTTGAATAAATTTATTTGTGCGTTAACGATATATTCATTAAAATACGCATCAGAAATTCAAATAGCTGACATTCAAAAAATAGCTGAATATATATATAGCAGATCTCAATTATGGCAACAAAAACTCTAGCTCACATCGGTCGTTTTTCGTGATATTCATCGTTACAATTCAACAAGACAAAGATGCATTTGAATTTCTATTATACTAACATTCGAAGAAGTTAGGGCAATTTTTGAGTCTGGAAAGGGAAACCAAATAATTTTTTTAAATTTTAAATGTAATTTGACTTTACTAACTGTTTAATCTTTTGACGATATTCCACAAAATCACCCTTTCATCAAACAGTAACTGCTCATGAAAATCAAAATTTGGGTTTGTCTTTTCAATTAAGGGCAACCAAAAAATAACATTAACATAAGCTAAAAAAATAACATTAACATAAGCTAAAAAAATAACATAAGCTCACTTTGTAGCGTTTTTAGCATATTTTCGGAGTCTGGCTTTATCAACTCGAGGCCAAAACGATAGTGATAGGATAGTGATAGTGATATTGAGTGATAGTGATAGTGATATTTAGGCAAGTTTTCAATGTCAACTAGCAAATTCCTTTCGACCAAAACAGAGACAATTTCGTAATTCCAGTTTATTGCAAGAAAGTGTATTTAGTTGATAGCCTTGGTTTCATTTCCGCACATCATAGAAATTACCGAACCTTGCACAAAGTAATTTAGCAAATAATTTTTGCAGAGAACCTTTGTTCAATACAACCATGTTTTGTTAAATTGGGTCCATTTTTGAGTCGGGACGGAAATTGGGTCGGAATTTTCCTAGTTTCCAAATTTATTATTTTTGCTCTTATGGTATTCACTTTCTCTTAGCGTTCGCTAAAAGAATAAAGAGAAGAATGAATAAACGCTAAAATTTTGGACCCATTAATCACTTCCAGATTTCTTAAATATTTTTGTGGTGCGCTTACGACGACCACAACTGTCTGTGCGGCAATGACTTTCCCATAACAACGCCACACTTTTTGCCAAAATTTTATATATTATTGTAAGTTAAAAACCAAAAATTAAGTTTTAAATTTTTCTAATAAAATTCAGGACTTCCTTCCTATACGGGAGAACGAAGTCAAATCTAAAGTAAAATATCACAACTAGTAAAACGTTAACAGAGACAGATCAGAGACAAGACTTCCCCAAATTTTAATATTTTTTTTAAAATTTTTATATTAAAAGTATTTTTGCAGATTATTTTTCTATGCTTGAAACAAATACTAATTTATCGGAATAGGAAAAACGTATGTCGTTTTCGGTTTTGGATGGATTTTAACGATTAACGATTTTAACGAACGATAAAATTTAATAGATTGCAAATTTTTATAATTTTTGGTGGTGGTTTGTTTACTCATTCTACAAAGTTTATAGTAGAAGAGCTGAAATTTTGGGCCCATTAAATTCACAATTGTTAGTAAATTTCACGGAGTAAACATTTCAAAAACATGCGATGCAGAACCCAACTCGTGCGTATTTTCTTTATTTTTCTCCGCGGCAATGACTTTCACAATAAAACGCCTCAATATTGCTGAAGATTTAAATTTTTGAACTGTTATGTACTGAAAGTTAAATTTTAAATTTCAAACATTGAAATTTTTTTGAATTAAATTCAGAATTTCCTATACTTCCAAAACTGTTTCAAAAATCTCTACATTTTTTTCGTATTTATTCCAAATGTGAAACCATGTGTATTTTTTGTTTGGTTCGTTTTTTCAATAAAAAAATTAAAACAACAGTATTTATTTTTGGCTACGTGTGCTATCCGCATGAGAAATTCTCACAGAAAAGGTCATAATTTTAATGCACAATCTCAAATAGGTGTTCGTTCATTTTCAGAACAGCTTTGCGTTAACTAATTTTTTAAATTAATGTATTTTGTGGCAATTGCTATAAATATTGTTTAGCATTCGAGCAACAATTGAGTTTAAGCGTGTTCAATTTTTTTTACCGTTATTCGTCTTACAATCACAAGATAAAAACAACGATTTGAAGCTTTGCGCACTTAGAAAATAAAAAAAAACTCTTTTTCGGGATGCGAATTTGTAGATATTGAAGTCAAATCAGTATTTTTGTGGCTGCTCAGTTTGAAATGTTTATATTAAAGTCGGTTAAATCATTTTTAAATTAATTGTAGAATGTACTGTCATACTGTATTGGTCGTGGGAGATCATCGCAGATCATCGTGTCATTGTCATCGCGCTCTGTCATTTTTGATGAAACAAAAAAAACTTAATCCATGGTGAAACAAATTTTTGTGGTTTCTATCTATAACAGAATTGGCTGTTGATGTAAATGAGCATCGATCAATTAATTATTCACGAACGCGCTCTTTCTTCTAAGCGCCAAACGAGGTGAACATAACAGCGTTGGTAGTTTCATAAGAAATCTCTACATGAAGTGATTAAACCTTTCCGATTCAACCTTGAAACTTATCGCATCTGGTTATTTGCAAAATGCCTCAAACCGACGTCAAACTTTTGTGTGGAAAGCGGAATTGCTCATAGAGCGACCACGGTCTAATTTTCTAAATTTAGAATCAATTCAAGAATTGAAACAATTTGTTCATTTATTAATTTTTGTCGCCAGGATATTGTCACAATTGTTAAGGCTCAATTTAATTGCATCAGTCGCTGAAGCAATTGCTTTCGTTTCTTACTTTAAGCTTGTTAATATTTGTGTAACAAAATGTTCCTTTAAAATTCTTGAAACATTTATCGTAAATCCAATTATGTTTTAAAACTATAAATTAAAAATAAATTATTCCATTTAATGAACAAACATTTGAAACAAAAATTGTTTGATTTTTTTTTGAATATTCTTTTGTGGTCAAACCCGGACCACTTTTTTATTTATTTTTTTATTTGTTTATTTTTATTTTAACTTGATTGTAATACAATGGCTTCGTTATTTGCCTATATTTTTTTTATCGAATTTATCGAATTGAATTTTTAAGTCGCTTAGTAAAAAAACATTCTCTTTTTTCTCTCTTTTTCTCTCTTTTTTTTCGCTTTTTCGACTTTTAATTTAATTTAATTTAAATTTAATTTAGTTCTGTAGTAATTTAGTACACATTTTTTTGATATTTTCAAATATTTTCTTGTTTGCAGTTCAGGGCGGCAAGGAGACAATGGAGCAACGACTTTACGTATACCCACGTGAAATGTTTTCAGAAAGCTTCAACAACTTCAGCAGCGGTTTTTTGCAGCAATCTGCTTCGTTTTAATTGCATAAATTTTTGGCCAGCCGTGTGTCCTTCAAAATCTACAATGATACGGCAAGTTCGCAGAATTAATTTTCTGAGTCAAAAAAGTCAAAAAACCAAGTTTTTCTTTCTTTTTCGCTTCTTTCTTTTTCGCCTGTTTCGCCCATAACAACAAATTATTGAAGAGGGAAAGCGAAAAAGGGAAGACATAAATGATCTATTTGGGTTTCAGTCTGTGTAAACTCACAAATCTTAAAATAAAAAAACCGGATAATTGGAGAAATGATAATTTTTGATAATGTTTGGGTAAATCCGTGTGTCCATTAAAGTCCAGGTGCGGTCCAGAAGCACACAAGTTTGCAAATAAATTTTTAACAGTAGTACAACACTTTTCTCAAACAATCGGGAAAAATATAAGTTTTGGAGCGTTGAGGTGCAGTCTAACTTGTGGCATGTTAAGTTGAAGCCACTTTGCAATGCTGTTTAAGGGCCGCAAACGTTGGCATTTATTTCAGTAATGTTCAACAAATGTTCGCAATCTGATTGCAAAATAAACCGAGAACGTGTTTTTCAAGGGTAATTTCTAGAGTCTTCTCGTCTAGAGATGTTTTGTTTTTAATTATTTTTTTCTGCAAAGATGGAACAAAGATTCTGTTTTTCGTTTTGATTTTTTTTTTTTGGAATTTGAACGCGTAAATCATGATTTTTTTAATTTTCGCTGTGACGTTCATCAATCCCCACAAATAACATTGCATCGATTTTAATAATTCTCTTGGAATGCTTTTTTGAAGTTTGAAATCCAAATAAAGAAATAGAAAAAACTTTTCGCTTTTTCAAATCCGTTTGATCAAGCAAAAACATATTTAAAAAAGAAATTGCAAAATTTTTGAAGTTCTGCAGAGTCAGCACGCTCCCGTCATGTGGAGAATCGATTGCGGGATGATAAAGCAATGTGAGAATACGACTCGCGCAAATTTGCTCGTGTAATGAGTAACAAAAGAATTTTTGATATCCGACATATAATACTTGTTTCCACTTTACACAAATTAATCATTAGTTTTTAACTAAACTGGGAAATAGAACATAAACATCGAGTAGTGTTGACCGGAAATCGCAAATAAACATCTACAAGTACCATTTTAGGGCAAATTGGCTTATGTTTTCGGGACTTGGATTCCACGCCAGAAAACGACTTTTATTTTTCTTGTAGGGCTGGTGGCCTGACTCGTATCTTATAACTATATTTATGTATTTATTGATTCATTATTTGTGGTGGAGGCTGCATTCGACAACGCACAATTGTTTGCCTTGATTTTACAAATAAAATTTTTGTAGCATTTTTCAAGGCACTCGGCCACAAAGCCACAGCCACAGAATTGGTAGTTTATTACCATTCGTTGCTGTAAGAAGCGTTAGGAACCAAATAAACAAAATGAAGCTAGAAGAATTTGATAACTATAAATTGGTTCTTTTTTTTTATTACGAGTCGATCGCCAATAAAAAGTTATAAACGATGATGCGCGCGCGATACGCGCCTTTAGTTAATTGTGATTGTAAACTTTCCTGAAGTTTGAATAGAGCGCGCGCGAAATGTAAGTTCATCACGATAGTTCTCATATTTGCACTTTCGAAAAGACTTAGTTTCCATGACATTCCACTTTGATCCGTTACTTTGCTTCTTGCCAACAAACAACTGCTTCATCGAAAAATAAAATCAAATAAAATCTGTGGTAGTTTTAAATTTTGCTAAATGGCGCTGTCATTGACTGTTCTGTTTTGGATGGAAGCTAAATGTTTTGGACAGCGTCCCCTCGTCTCAGTATGAATGAATGAATTCTAATAATTTATTTGCGTTTGAACGATCAAGTCATTTAAATACGGATCACAAAATTCTAATTCTAAATTTCCTAATTTTTTTCACTATATGCACAATGTTGTTTTTTTGTTTTTTTATTATGCAATTATGTTCTCAAGTCTTTGGCTGTTCTACAGTACACCAACTTTTCCAACACAAAACTTTTAAAAAATTCAAATTTCATAAATTTTGCCTGTTTCTTTGGATTTTTTAATATTGAAACTTGAAATAATAATAACAATAACAACTGGGTAATCGCGAACAGGCTTATTTTTGACAGGTTGTTTGGTGCGCTAAGCCGTAATATAAGCGGAAGATGGCGTCTAAATCTAAAAGAAAGGAAATACATTTTTCATTCAAGATAAACTATAGGATTAGGATCATTTTGTTTGTTTCAATGTAGAAAATGTTTTCCGGACTGTCCGATTTAATGGTCACTTCCAGTGCCGCAAATTTAGTATCATTTAAGGAAGTTCTTTAAAATTTCCCTAACAAACGGATTTCATGGCAAAGTAAATTTTTGTAGGACTATTTAACTTTTTCTTTTCACCTTTTTTCACCGTTAATTTTCACCTTCTTTTCTTATCCAAATCCAAACTTAAAAAAATAAAACTGAGTGTTTTGGAAATGTTAATTTTAAATCTTCTTTTTCTTCTTTTTTTCAGTATGCAGCAGAACAGACGCTATCATTTGCTGTTTATGCTCCGGACAATGCTTGATTGTGAATGTGCTTTATTTTGCCCCTTTTCAGGCAAGGCAAGTCAACTTGTCTCAGTATGAAATACACCTTAGGACCGTTCCATTGTTTCATGACAAACGGATTTCATGACAAAGTTAATTTTTGTAGAACTGTTTCACCTTCCTAAACTATTAATATCTATTCATTTAAATACGCATCATAAAATTCAAATTTAAATTTTGTCCTTTTTTTAACGGTTTGCAGTAGCCATAAAAGGCCTTTTTTCTTTCAATTTTTTTTTCAATTCAAATTTTTCAATTCAAATTTTTTCAATTGATTACCAACAAATCGAAAATGCATACAGAAATACTTTGGACCGTTCCATTGTTGAAGAGTCTACATCATCGATTTTAAAGTTATTTTGCTTATTTTTTTGCGTAATGTAAAACTGTGTAATATTTTTGTCGCTTACTAGGAAAACGTTAACACCGTTGTTGTATCCGGCGCGGAAGTCGTCTATCAGAGACAAGACTTCCCCGAAATTCATTTTCAAGGGTCCATTTTTAAAATTTTTGACAATGGCCGACACAGCCTATTCTCAACTAATCTCAATTGCAATAAAAAATATCCCTAAAAGTATATAATATATAATTTTATTTTTTTTGGATTGTAAAAGTGGTTTACAACAAGTATTTTTTAATGCTGATTTTTTCAAGCATTATTGACTTTAATTGAATTGACTTTATGTCACTTTAATTCAATTGACTTTATGTCAGTTGGCAATTATGCCAGTTTGTCCGTTATGTCAGTTGGCGGTTATGTCAGTTTGTTATTATGTCAGTTGGCTATTATGTCAGTTTGTCGTTATGTCAGTTGCATTATGTCAGTTGTCCATTATGCCAAATGGCATTATGTCAGTTGGCATTATGCCAGTTGCATTATGCCAAACGTCCGGTCCCCTTCTTTTCATTATTCGTGTAAACTATTCCGATTACTGTTTGATTCTCTAGCAGAGCGGTAAAGTTAATTTTTAAGCATTTCTATGATTTCTATGACTTTGAAAAGAGATACGTGACTCCGCGTAACTTCAATGTATTTTTCTTTTTTTCTGTGTTCATATCTTTCGAAAGACATATCAGTTAAATATCAATGAAACATGCGGATTTAGTACGGTCGTTTGACAACCAAACATATGTTTCTTCGTGTTAGCTGAAGCTGATACGGAAAGTGTTCGGCGATGTCCGAATAATTTTTGCTGAAGATTGGCGACTTCGATCACTTCTTGCATAACCTGCAGTTGAGGAAGAGCCAAAGCATTGCTATTCTGGTCACAAAAACTAAAATCAAACAAATTGTATAACTATAATGCAGACAAAAAATTTTGATTTTTATTTTCAAAAGTAAAAAGAACTCGATTCAATTAGTTTTTTTGGTGGTCATTCGTGATTTATAAATCACAAGAATGTATGTTCGAGCTACTGCCAAGGCTACTGTAGTTAGGTCAGAGCGACTCATAAAAATGCATGAATCTTAAAAAGCTATTATACATTTTTTTGCAGGTAGGTACCAAATGCATTTTCCGACTACCCTGTAGCTGTGATTCCTGTTGCAAACAAACCACTTTACAATTCTTACCAAACAATAAACTAAAATCGTAAAAAGCTATTATAAATGTGTTGCAGGTCGGTCTTCTTCATTTATCGTGAATTTATCAAGTTCATTTTCCAGTTTAACTTTCAGTTTTTAATTTAAAAATCAGAATCGAATATTCGTGAAAATGAAATTCCTGATCGACGGTCATGGCATTTTCGAACCTCGGCGCGTGCTTCCTGCGAAAACCTTGGAATTAATGGCACAACCGCGGTTACATCGTATCGTTTTATGAATTACGAGTGCAACTCTTTCAACCGGCTGGATAAAAGCTGGATCTTTTATAGCTCCTTCTTCGCTAAATTTCGAAGTTTGGAACTTTTTAACAATTCGTGGTCACCCTAAACGTTCAGCGTTCGAACAACAATCGACAAAATGGTTAACTTTTTATGGAGATCTCCAGATAGTTAAGAAATAGGCGTTTTACGTTTTAAATAATTTTTGAAATTCAACTTCACCTTCACATTTTGTGGACTCAAATAAAAATAAAATAAAATGCTTCTTGCGAAAACGTTTTAAGTATCGTTTTATGAATTGCGAGTCAAAATCGTTGAAACGGCTGGTTAAAAGTTTTGATTTTTTAATGTTGATTTGATTTTACAATTTTTTAGAGCCCTTTCTTCACTAAAAATGCTTTTGTTACCTTCTCTGTTTCTTGTTCTTTAGTTGCTCCTTGCAAATCGCTTCAAATTCTCTGTATGGGTCTCTTTCGAAATTATTTTTATCTAAATTTTTCTTAAATGTTTTCATAAAAACACACAATTTGCACTTCTTTTTGAAGCTCCACCAAATGGATTCGTCTATTTGTAGGTGTCAAATTGGATTGGATTTGCGATGCTTTTCCTGTCCGCAACAATAAAACCGTGATTGTTGGCAATGATCGACAGGTGTTACTGTAACAAAAATGCAAATTTTTCAACAGATCGTTCAGGTTCACATGGGCGGATTGATGACGACAAGAAAAAAACTCGATCTAGAGTCTTTTAGAGTTAACGTTAGACTTACCATTAAACTTACCGTTGTCTTTAGCTACTCTTTGCTTGTTTACAATGGCTATTTTTTGAAACGAATATGTCTCCTTCTTAATAAATGCTTAATAATGCTCTTTATTTTTGTAAAGTAAAGGAGATGTCCTAACTTTTCAATCAGTTAAAATTATTATTTTAGCTATTTAAGTTATTTTCCCTGACCGTTTTTAACCCTTCGATTTCAACCGATCCCGTCGAAATGTTTGAAGATAAAATTTCAGGGTTTCGGAAATATGAAATATGGCAAATATGCTACTCTTATGCTTGTTTCCAGTTGCTAATTTTGGAATGAATGTATCGCCTTTTAAATAAAATCGTTTGACACCTCTGGTCTGAGAACTACAACAAATCAAAAACTCTAATGAATCGGTTGTACATTTTTGATTACAAAGCGCTTCAGCTGTCCATATAAATTGAAGCTTCCATTAATTATTTGACAAATGCTTGTTTTTAGTGCAGTTTAAATTATTAAGAGATTTTTGAAAACTTTCTTGTTACTCGGTTTCCCACTGATTCCAATTCCAATATTCCAATATATTAATTACAATTTGTGTGTATGAAACATTCCATTAAATTCCGTTGTCAACAAACAATCTCCAATTTCCAGTTTATTCACAATTGCCTACTGTTTTTGAGCTCAGGTTTAGAGTTAGACATTTTGAAATTAGCACCTAGCAAGTCTGTAAAAAATAAAAATTAAATAAAAATTTATCAGGTTAATAAATTTACATTTTTTGAATCCATGTGAACGTCTCAACTGGTAAACAAAAAAATTGTTGTTCTCCATCCTGACGTCCAAAACATCCTGATAAATTGAGTAAATCTACTAGTAAAGTCGATGGGTTAATTAGCTGAACGTCATAACCATATTTAATTTTGTGGGAAGGACGCCCCAAATACAAAAACACAGTCTGAGTATTCATTTTTCTTTATTTTTGAAGTAACAATAAAATCAGTTAACTAAAAAATTTTTTTATTTACGTTTTCTCCTTTTTGCTTTCACTACCTTCACTGCCTATCTTTCAACTTTTTAAAAATTTTTCCCATATTAATAAGACCATTTTTGATCCAACCACTTTTGCTTAGCTGTCTTCAGTTGAAGTACTTCAGCTGTCCATATAAATTGAAGCTGTGGCTTCAATTGGCTTTAATTACATATTTGACAAATGCCTATTTGTAGATTGTAGTTTAAATTATTAAGAGATTTTTGAAAGCCTTCTTATTAGGCGGTTTTCCACTAATTACAATTTGTGTGTGTGAAACATTCCATTAACTTTCGTTGTCAAC
>MQUG01000314.1:0-15900 GCA_007213375.1 Steinernema feltiae | reverse complement strand
AAACATTTCCCCGGATAATAAAAAATTCCGCCAAATCCAATGATTTAAAAATTATTTAAATTTAAACATAAATTGTAGCGATTGGCACTGAAAATTGTCCATGATGGTATTTAGTGGATCACATTTTTTGGATGGCATTACACCGTGTAAGGCGCGGAGATGACACTGCGTAAAAACACACAAAAAAATTAATCGAGTTCGTATTTTAGTTTGACTTTGTTAAAACCGCATTTATTAGCAAGGTTGCTGGATCGATCATCCAAAAAATATCATTTTTTTTAAATCATACAAACACGCTCTTGCAGTCTGTGCTTAGGCAAAAATTGGCAAATTTGGACGCTTCTGCTTTCTGGCGTGTCTCATTTTAATTAATCTTAATTAGTATACACACATCACAAATAATTAGAATGCACACAATTGGCGCAAAAATCTATTTTTTTAAAAATCTCCACGGACCAAACAAACCGGTCTGTTACCTTTTTTCCAAATTTCAAAACCAAGAAAACATTCAAAAAATAAGTCCATATTGCCAAATAGTGGCGAATGAAAAATGAAAATGGAATTAAATAGTTTTGAAACATCATCAACAAACATCATGAGAAAATATCTTTAACATTTTCAACTCGATTGAAAACGGTCAAATAATCTATTTGAAACAAACAAACAAAGACCTTCATCATGATCGCAAAAATAATTTTCATTTCCTTAAAATTGTCGGGTTGACATTAAAAGAGAAAATTCATTTGCAAATCGTGGACGTTTCCAAACATTTGTTTGTCATCGACGAGCAATTTGCGTGCACAATTATGTCATATGAAAGTCTACTAGTTTTTTAAATTTTGTTTGAAAATTTATTTATTCTTGAATAAAAAGAAAAGATCAGGTCTTCACAAATGAACCAATTTGACATCAGTTTTAGTCCAAGAGAGTACAAAATGTCTTGTTTTTAAAGCTAGTGATTTAAGAAAATAAATGAGTCTTGTTACTCGTAAATTTAATTCAAATTTAGACGCGTACCGCAAAAATTCTAGTTGAATGATTTTGATATTTGTCTTACGGCATTACTATTTAATTAAAATCAACAAAGAACGACCGGTTTTTTTAGTGTAAACTACAACTATGTATGAAGTTTAAAATCAAAAATAAAAAACCAAAATCTTAACCAACGTCTTCTTTTAGCTCTTAGAGAATCAGCAAAAATTTGCTTAATACTGTATAGCAACTGATCGAATGTGAAGCATATTTGAAAGAGAAAGAAAAAGATCCTTGCTGATCCAGCAAAAATAAAATTAAAAAAAACAAAAATAAACATTAAAACTAAACGAATTTTTCGAACATTTTATTCAATGAGTCTCGGATCTTTTTATTATTACTTTATTGACTAAAGAATATCAATCAAATGCCAAAACTGAGAACTAAAACGACAAAAAATAAACAAAAAAATTAAACAGTTAAGCGACAAAAATTATTTACATTTTTCATAATCTATATTACTCTCGTCTTTGTAGCGCAAATCGATATAAAAAATGTGTTTGCTTGGTTTAGGCTTGCCGTACAGGGCGCAAAAAAAACTCTAGTCCACTCAGTTTTGGCAAAAAAAAAATTTGGTGCTACGTACATGTTGGTTCCGTGTGTTAAACCAATTGGTGGTAGTGATTACGCTTAAAATTATGAAACAGCAAAAACAGGCCAACTGGACACCGTTATTTTTAAAAAATTTAAAAAAATCGAAAAACAAAATTTATAAAAAAAACATTTTATTATTGTTGTACGGATGTACTAAGCACAAAAATTTATTATGTGAATTTTTTATTAAACACATTTTTAAAGATAAGTCCCAATCGGAGGCATCCGTCTGGATTGCCTTCCAATTGACTTCCAACCAAGACTTGGCTTCAATTTTTTACACAAAATTAACAAAAAATGACTCTGTAAATTCAAAAACAAATGGTTCTTTTTTATTATGTCAAACAAAATACATTTAATGCGCTAAAATTTAAAAATCCATGAAACGCTTGCTTTTTATGATCGCCTATAATCTATCGAATTATCTTCAACAGAGTGTGCCGAACGGATAGATTTTTTTTCAAAAATACATAATTGTGTTTGATTGTATGTGTCTATTTGAAAATGTTGAATTTGATTTTTATGGGTTTTTTTAAATAGTAAATGGAAAGTTTTGTTTTAAATAAAAAAACGTTCTGGTTTTGAACATTTAAATAAATAAAATAAAGTTTTAAATAAAAAGAAGTTTTGAGCTCTTTTAGCTCTTTAAAAAGTAAGAAACGAGAAAACCGAAATCGAAGCGCGCGTGCCAGACGAGCATTCTAGAACTGGACCAACAAAAAAGTTGAATAGAATATTGACCGCCAACATGACTTATGATTACGATTAACGGTTGGTCAGATTGCGACGAGGCTCAAATGGGTGCAAAATGAATGAGACCCCGAAAGTCAAAAATCCAAATGTACTGTAACTTTGTTCATTTTCATCCGATCTTTCTTTTTATTTAAAATGCAAAGCATCGGACGAGTTGTCATTCGTCCGAAAATTCTAAAAATCAATGTGGGCGGTCCGGTAGGCTAATGAGACCGACTAGGTCATCTTCCGAGACTCCCAAAATGCCCAAAAAATTCACGACTACAACAAATTATTTATGCGTTTGAGATTGCGCTTCAGTTTGAGATTTTGAAAGCATTAAATGTCAAAAATAAATTAATAAAATGGTTATCCTCAGTTTTGGCGAAAAATTGTTTTAAAAAGCTTTAGGTTAACAAAATATTAAAAATACTAGAATGCGAAGAACCAAAAATACTAGCTCTTTTTGTAATTTAAAAAATGAGAAACAGCAAATAATTCGTACGCAGTTTATATCATTTAATTCCAGGTACAAGCACAAAAATCCAGATTTTTTAAACTAATTTTGGAAATTTCATTGGTTCACTTTATTGTTATCAATGAAATCAAAAAAAAAATTTTTGGAAAATTTAAAAAAAATTTGGGTTTTATTTTTGGTCAACGACTTTTTGGCTCCTCTTTACTGGTTAACACAGTAACAAAAAATTCGCTATATTTTTAAGCCATTGATGAAACCGAAGGTTGAAAGGTGTCGGAGACAAAATTCAAAATTTAATTTAATTTTTGTCCGGTTCAAACAACCTTGTCTTTATTACCTATCCGCCAATTCTGTTAGCAAAAATAATAAACAATCTTTAAACGGATAATAAAGTTGCTATTAAATTTGTGTTAAAAAATGATTAAAAAAATCAAACTTCATGCGTTTTCAAAAAATCAGGAGTAACTTCGGTCAAATGCATACGCATCAATTGTGAAAAAATATTCAATTCTGACAACAATCTTGCACGTTGACAACGATCCAAGCATTGATCTCATCTTTTACCTTAATTATAACCTTAACCTAGTTATTCCTTAATCTTAATTAAAAACAATAGACATGAGAATATGAAAAATAGTAAACGTGAAACGCTGCAATAAAGCGCCAATTCCCGTCAGTCATTTCCGTATACAAAAATGTGAAAAGTGAAATTTCTAGAAAAGTTTCTAGTGAAAAGTTGCAATCAATTCATTTCTTTCGTCGAGATGCAAAAAAAAAGCGATAAATGCGCCGCTCGGCAACCAGGTCTTCTCCTCCGCTATGGCAATTTTCAACTCGGCAACTTGCATAAAACCAACTGTAATCTACATTGATCCTTAGATCCACAGGACAAATGTTTTGTTTTTAGAATGCAGAACAGAATGTATCGCAAAAATACGCTGAACAGAACTAATGCCACTTTTCTCCACCAAAATGCCCTAAAACCACAAACGGCAGTACTCGTGATTTGCTATTTTTGAAATAATTTTCCTACGATCTGTGATCAACTGATTGGAGACTTTAACTGAACTTTATCTCGTTTTTAAAGACGAAAAAATATCTTTCAAAAAAACGAAATTGACTTTTAAATTTAAAAAGATGTACGGTTTTATTATTTATCAGCGTCTATATATATACATAGTTTATGCAGATTATTGCGTTTATCAGAAATGTTGATTTGGTTTTTCAAATAAAAAAAAAATATTAAGCGTGAAATGGTCGTGCTGGTATCAAAAATTAGAACTGACAGCAATGATGCTACATGCCTGAATCAAATAGGTAAAAAATCAAGAAATAGACTTCTCAAAGTTGGCTTGAGTTTTATTTTTGGTAACACTAACACTAACACACAAAAAATTCGCAAAAAACATTACAAAATATATTTTTAAGCCATTGACTAGGGGATAGGTCTAGGCCTTTTTGGTTAAGCGGGAGCCTGTTAAACCCACCGCGCGCAAAATATATTTTTAAGCCATTGATGAAACCGAAAGTTGAAACAAAATTCAAAATTTAATTTAATTTTTCTCCGGTTCAAACACTGACCTTGTCTTTATTGCCAATTCTGTAAGCAAAAATAATAAACAATCTTTAAACTGACAAACTGATAATAAAATTTCTATTAAATTTGTGATAAAAAATGCTAAAAAAAATCAAAAAATTTATGCGTTTTCAAAAAATCAGGAGTAACTTCGGTCAAATGCATACGCATCAATTGTGCAAAAATATCCAATTCTGACAACAATCTTGCACGTTGACAATGATCCAAGAATTAAGTTTACTAATCTCTTCTTTTACCTTAATTATAACCGTAAAATCTACCTATACCTTAATCTTAATTAAATTCGTTCACAATAGCGTACTACGGATACGAGAAATAGTAAACGTGAAACGCTGCAATTTCTTTTGTCACAATGCAAAAAAAAACAAGCGATAAATTGAGCAATGCACCACTCGGCAACCAGGTCTTCTCCTCCGCTATGGCAATTTGCAACTCGGCAACTTAGCAAAAATTATGCTGAACCTTCAATGTTGTCCTTCAAACTGTGTTTTTAGCAATTATCAAAAATAAATTGACATTCGAATAGATTTACGTAATTAATTTGTAAAACGCAAATTTATAAAAATGAAAAATTAATTTATAAAATGTTCAACTCAACATTCTGAATAAAAAAATCCTAATTTTGATTGTTTCGAAAAATAAAATGCTTTGGTTTGATTGGATTTATCAATGTAAAATGTTTGAGAGTGATATGTGACCACACGTGATCGAACCACACGTGATCAAAAAAGCAAACAACAACGCAATTCGCGAAATTATACTCCGAAAGTTATTTAAAAACTCTTATTAAAAAATAAATAAATGTATTTATTTATGAACAACGAAACAAGCGATAAATTGTGGTCGTCAGCCAGCAAAAATGTATGCTAAACCTTCAGTTTTGTCCTTCAAATGAGTGTTTTATAACGATGAGCCAAAAAACTTGACTTTCGATTAGAATTACGTAATTAATTTGTAAATTTATAAAAAAAGAAAAATTAATTTACAACATTTTCAGAATGACAAGTCTGCTGATTCTATTGAAAGGAACGTCGTTCACTAATATGTATAACCATTCAATCGTTCAATATAACCAACAAAAAAATATTTTAAAATATAGAATTTTGGGCACTAATGTACCTACGATGGAAGTTTAGCCGACCAGAAATTACCATAACCGACCAGCTCAAATTACCTAATAGGTTAACCGACCAAATGATATTCTATTTTTATTTTAATAACCAATCAACGGACGCGGCCGACTCTACGCTCCACTAGAAATCACACTTAAATTTCCGTTAAATACATGATGCACCCCGAAAATTACAGAAAATTGGAAAACCTTATAGCAATAGCTTATACGCTTATAGCAAAAATCAAAGTTACTAGAAATAGGTAATTTAATCTTTTTTAAATTTAAAAGAAATTTAATCATTTAATCTTAATAGCCTCTCGAGCAAAATTTGGACCGTTGCTGAACTCAACCTTCTGAATAAAAAATTTAAAAAATCCTAATTTTATTAAATGTATTAAATCCACTTATTAAAATTATCGACTGTTTTTTTAATTGCAAATGCAATGCAAAACAAATTGCTGCGTTGCTAGTTGCTGTGAAATTTGTGTGATCAAAAAATCACTAATTTTGAACAGCTTTGTATCAGTGAAGGGGATCAGAAGCCTCAAAAATTAAATTTAATTGTTGGTTCAATGGCCTTGAAGCTGTCAGTGGAGAAAACGAATTTATTGATGTTCGGCTTCCAAAGGAAAGATTCCAGTGGCTTCCCTGTTGACACAAAAATGTTTTAAATTTAACACGAAAAGTATGTATTCAAAGTATGTACGAAAAGTATTCAAAAAATAGTTCAAACAAACAAATTTTGTTGAAAATTATATTAAATTTTAAAATTGAGATAAGCAATTTTCATTAAAGAATCATTAATTTTTTTTAATTTTTTCAGTTAAAAATCATATTGTAATAGCTTCCATAACTTCAAAAATTGAAGAAAAAACACGACGAAAACGTCTGACAGCGCAAGATCAACAATCTTCCTCGGTCACGAAAAGGAAGCCGTTTGTCCGCTCTAAATTGGAAAATTAGAAGCCCAAAGATTGTTTCTGTTTAATTAACACCGTTCCAGCTCAACATTCATTGTAGTGCAGAGTGCAAAAAAAATTTCTGACTTTTCTCACATTTATTCGATTGCGTCAGAGCAAAAATAGTTTATTATGTTTGTTTTAAATAGTTTCGGTCTTGACGCGAGGTACCCGCGCAAAAGTATGCAAGAAATAGGCTACTTATAAATTTGAAAAAATCATTGTAAAATAAGCAAGTTGCGGAAAAAATCAAACCAAGTTCAACTACAAAATTTATCAAATGAAACGTTTCATTTCATTAAGAAATTCAATTTTTTTTCCACAACTTCAAAAATCGAAGAAAAAAACACGACGAAAACGATTGACAGCACCAGCCAGAAAAAAAACGTTTCAATCATTTTGAATCAATTGCTTCAATTTCCACTCGCTTTCAACTGGAGGTGAATTTAAATGAAATCAATATTTGCAAGTAGTACCGCTGATTACCCGGAAAAACGCGCCCAAAAATTCGATTACAATTTTTTTTAATGTAGCATAGCTCTTACAGTATTTTTCGAAAAAATTATCAAACTGATCCGTTATGTTAATCAAATTCAAATATTGGATCTTAAACAACAATGAGCAGGTGAATGGAGAACAATTCAGCATCCCTAACGTTTTCACGTTTAACCGCTTTAACCGAGTTTGAGTATCATTTACAAAAGAATTTCAAAAGACTAGTCTCGTTCTGTTCAACGCTTGTTCAAACTTGTTAAAAGCTTGTTCAGCTTGTTCAAAACGAGCTTGTTCAAAAATATTTCACTTGCACTTGGCGCAGCCATCGTAAACATTTATTTGAAAATTCGACTGCAACATTAGCATTTTATGGTCAGTTCAACGTGCAAAAGTCAATGAACAAACCAAAACGTACTTTTTTATTTAAAAAATCTACGTTGGAATACTGCAAAAATAATAATTCCCTAACTCGTCAAAAATCAATCGATGGCGAGCGCCAATTATCGCCAGTTCCATGTGCACGCCGTGTGAATGGAAGGGGCTGTGCGATAAAACTCTGACAAGACACCTAATTATTAAACGATAAGGGCATTTATTCGAACGACAAACGTTGCGGTGAACCTTGACCGATTTAGGACGTTAAAAAAGTGACTAAAATTCAGCTTATCATCAAAAAAAATTAAAAGGCCATAAACGCACTTTTTAAAAATAAAAACCTATAAATTTGTTTAATTTTGTCCATGGCTAAATCCATAAATGCATTTGCTCTGACGTGACATGTTGCTAAAACATTTTAAATCTTAAATCCTGCCAAAATATTGGATTGTTGTCTCAACCGCAAAAATAAAAAAATTAAATAATTTAAAATAATTTCCTTTTTAGTTTCCCAATTTCCTTATTAAGGTCGATTAACCAATTTACCACGCAAAAATGTCTGAAATACGATTGCGACTACTTTCAACAACAAAAAATTTGCAAAAGTGTATGAAATGCAATTGAAGTCATTCCCAAAAACAACGTCAAGTGACGAGAAGTACGATTAATTTTAAAATAAAAAATTTTAAAAAAATTTGTAAAAAATTTAAATAAAAAATTTGTAGGTCTATGAGATTCAAGTCATACACAAAAATAATGTCAAGTGACTAGAAAATAACGTTTCTACACCACGTTGTTGTTTCACCACGGCTTTCCACGTGAAACTAGAAAATTTTAAAAATTAAAAATTAAATTTATATTATAGTTTTGTCGATAACCTGGTCAAAACGCATTTGTTCAAAAAAATTTTAACGCGCAAAAAAAATGAAATAATTCAAATTTAATAAAAAATTTAAAATGATTAAAACAATTAAAATTTCGCTCTATTTTTGCCCCCAAAAATAATGAAAAGAACATTTCTACAACTCGTTGTTGTTTTGCCAGGGAGTTCTACTCGAAAGTAGAAAACTCTTACGTTTTAAAATAAATAAACTATAAATTTATTTAGTTTTGTCCATAACCACGTCAAAACTTTGCTAACACAACTTAAATCCTAATAAAAATATTGCGCGGTAATAATTATAACACAGAGTTCCGAAATGTACTTAAACCCTACTGCTTCCAACCAATTTCTGGTCTGATCGCGCAAAAGCAGTAATCGTTTGGATGGAATGAACTCTGTGAACCAAAAATTCAAAATTCAGTTCAATTAAAAAACCAGAAAGAACGCTCAATTGGTTGACCTCACAGATGCTTCTGCTGTGAAACCAAATACAGGTAGTCAAAAATGATTTAAACTATTGACTTGGGTAGTGCGTTCATTAAAGTAATATTGGTTAAAAAATACCTAACCATAAATTGGAAAATCTATTTTTGTAATTTTTGATTTTGCTACCAAAAACGTGCTACCACAGCCTGTTTGTACTGGATTAAAATTAAAAGTGTGCGAAAGTGTGCACCTACAAAAATATTTGAACAGAACCAGAAAGAGAGGTTCAGATCAAGGTTCAGATCAACAATCTTCCTCGGTCACGAAAAGGAAGCCGTTTGTCCGCTCTAAATTGGAAAATTAGAAGCCCAAAGATTGTTTCTGTTTAATTAACACCGTTCCAGCTCAACATTTATTGTAGTGCAGAATGCAAAAAAAATTTCTTTTTTTCGTTTCTGTTTTTTTCTGACTTTTCTCACATTTATTCGATTGCGTCGCAGCAAAAATAATTTATTATGTTTGTTTTAAATAGTTTCGGTCTTGACGCGAGGTACCCGCGCACAAATATGCAAGAAATAGGCTACTTGTAAATTAGAAAAAATCATTGTAAAATAAGCGGAAAAAATCAAACCAAGTTCAACTACCAATTAATTTATTAATTGAAACGGTCAAAAATCCTTTCTGTAAGCAAAAGCGTTTTGACGTTTTATGAACAAATGGACTACCCACTTCAGAAAGTTCAAAACCATGTTAGAGTGATGGATTTTTTTTTAATCCACCAAAAAATAAAAAAGTTTGTTTGCCGCCTCTAGAGAAGAAGCTCGAGACAAAAAAATTGTTTTGTTTAATTCTGTTTCTGTTTAATCTAAGTTTAATTAATTAAAATAAATTTAAAATTAAATTAAATTAATTAAATCTGTTTAATTAAATAAATTAAAATTACAAATTAACACCGCGCAAGATCAGTAGCAGCATTATTTGTCTTTGAGCTTGGAGCGTAATCAAACGTAACCAACAAAAATATTTTTTCTTTTGCTACTATTGCTGTTAGCCTACCGTCAAGATCACAAAAATGACGTTGAAACGTAGTAGCTAAATGTCTCAAATATACGTACATTTCTTTACTAGAAAGGTGCAAAAGACTATACCAAAAATTAAATTTGAGGAAAAAAATCAAATAGGAAAGTAGGAAGAATAATAGAGTACCGGTGCTGTTCTGTGCTTGGCTAGAAAATAAAAGGATAAAATTAACGTCAAAAAAACGTATTTTTTACTACTTTTTTTTACTAATTCATAGGTGGCACTTTATTGTTGGAAAAACCCGTGTTAAAAAATCGTTGAAAAAAATTATTAAAAATATCCTCTAATAATTGCTTGGAACAAAAAATAAATTTCAAAATGCATTTTTAGTTCCGAAAAACAATTTACGCGGAGCCCTCGGTGCTCTCACAAACTAAAAACAAATTTCTACCATGTTCCGCCGCATCTGCGCACTATTGACAAAACGATAATTGACTTTTATCAGTAAACAAATAAATAAAATTAAAAATAAACATAAAATTTAAGGAAAAATGTCAAAAACTAGAGTACCGGAGCTGTTCTGCTAGGCTATAAACTGTACTATGCCAATAATAACGTTCTTATAATTATAGGAATTGTTTAAAACAAATCAGATTGGAAGTTTGCAAAAAGTGTAAACTCTGGATCGATAGATTAGGTTCTCGAAAAAAAATAGCGCTCATCAACATCGCACCGTTTCTACATTTACCGATTTGATCACCGTTTAGGCTTCAGGCGAAGTTGGCGGCAAAAATTGCTCTTGAAAAGATAACCTAAACTCGCATCACGTAGAAGAGCTCAGTCTCCCAAAAAGTTGTTTAGTATGCATACGCGAAAGGCAAAAATTAATATTTTTAAACTGAAACTTTAATTCGGTAAAGCGAATTTCTGCCATGTGACGGCGCACATCTGCGCACTTTTGAGAAAATTTATTACTTCACAAAAGAATAATAAAACTTTTCCGTCTTTGCTTCAGGGCTGAAGGAATGTTGTTACATCAAAAAATTGAAAAAATCCGCCAATAATATTAAAAACAGCAAACAGTAAATAATAGCAAAAATAATCTTTAAACTGAAAAACGGATAATAAAGTTGCTAGTGTTAAAAAATGATTTAAAAAATCAAACTTTATGCATTTTCAAAAAATCAGTAGTAACTTCGGTCAAATGCATACGCATCAATTGTGCAAAAATATCCAATTCTGACAACATTCTGGCACGTTGACAACGATCCAAGAATTGATCTCATCTTTTACCTTAATTATAACCTTAACCTCTATTCCATAATCTTAATTAGAAATGAGAATATGAGAAATAGTAAACGTGAACCGCTGCAATAAAGCGCCAATTCCCGTCAGTCATTTCCGTATACAAAAATGTGAAAAGTGAAAAGTTCTAGAAAGTTTCTAGTGAAAAGTTGCAATCAATTCATTTCTTTCGTCGTGATATAAAAAAAACAAGCGATAAAATGAGCTATGCGCCACTCGGCAACCAGTTCTTCTCCTCCGCTATGGCAATTTGCAACTCGGCAACTTAGCAAAAATTATGCCTGAACCTTCAATGTTGTCCTTCAAATGAGTGTTTTGCTTCAAGGCTGAAGGAATGCTTTTGCATCAAAAAATTGAAAAAATCGAGCGCTAACCACATCTGTACTCTAAATTAAAGCGCCAGCATTCTATTTTCAGTCTATCTTTGCAAGCAACTAAACTGCAAGTCAGCTCAGCTTATACATGAAGCAGCGCCCGAAAAACCTTGGTTCTTTCGCATAATTTAAAAACTTGTTTTGTTCAAAATCACGTCAAATGCAGTTGTTTAGTATGCATACGCGAAAGGCAAAATTTAATATTATCGTTTCGGCCGTTAAAGCCAATGGATTCAAAAAATTCATTCTTTTATATTTTTATTTTATTTTAAGCTAACAACACTGGTCACAGATTGTGGGGCCAAAAATAGATGCGATTTGAGCGAAATTCCTCGAAGCAAAAATTTAAAAAATGAGCGAAAAGCTGAAATCAAAGAAGAAAAAGAATTTAGGCATTTCCTGACTGGTGTGCTGTCGCTACCAGTTAAAAAGAGCTTGCTCTGTGACCCAATATCCAATTTAAAAAAAGAAGTAAAAGCGAAAACGAACGCGAAATAATTAATATTATTATTTTATTATTTTTATTATTTTAAGCTAACAATACTGGTAAGAGATTGTGGGGTCGAAAATAGCTGCTATTTGAGCAAAATTCCTCAAAGCGAAATTCTTGAAAGCAAAAATTAAAAAAATGAGCGAAAAGCTGAATTCAAAGAAGAAATTAGGCAATTCCTGGTGTGCTGACAACAGCTACTGTCGCTACCAGTTCAAAAGAGCTTGCTCTGTGACCCAATAACCAATTGCGAAAAAGTAAAACGCGAAAACGAACGTGAATTAACATTTATGCATGTTAAATGAGGTCAATAATTAATATTTAAAAAAAGATTACGTTTGCTTACAGTGTTTTTTGTCGGTTAAAATTGAGCTTAAATTATTACAATTATAAAAATTGAAAGTAAGCGTGCTAAAGTATTGATGCTCCAAGCGATTACAAATCACGTTTTATTAATTTAGTTCTTCCTTTATTAACAAGCGATTATACAAATAAACCAGCAATTGAGTTTTGCTTTATTTAAATAACTGTGTTGACTGTTGCTGCGGAAGGTCATGCACACCCAATAACAAAAATAATAAATGGGATCTTGAAAATGAAAAGCGGACATTTGCCGAGTTGATTACCAAACAAGAAATTGACAATTGAAAAATTCATGAAATGAAAAAAATTGACAAATTGACAAAAAAAACAGGGCGTTAATTACTTTTTTTAGTTTTTAAAATTTGACACAAATGAATAGGCTCTTGATGCGGGTGTTTTCGAGTTTGAGTTATCGAGTAAACAAAAAACGATTTTATGCTATGAAAACAGGGCGCTGTTTAGTTTTCGCTCGGGTGTGATTCCAGTAAGCAAAACTTGAATTTAGCTTTGAATTTGAATTGACTCTCGAACTTGTCATTGCAAATCTACAATTTAAATGAGGTTTGAGGTTGAGACTTCTACTCAAAAATAGCTTCATCCTTCAAGCTTCAAGTAATGAGTTCTTTGTGGAATGGTTGCTTGTAGGAAATGGACAAGCTCCAGTTGAGGCAAAGGTTGAAGCAAAAACTTTCAAAATTTCAATTTGAATTAACAGGCAGGTCGGCCGCGCTGTGCCCGCATTTCAACTCGCAGAAATTAATTTTTATCCGAGACCTGAAAACAACCAAGCTGACACAAAGATTCCATCAGGTTCCTAAAGACGAACCCTTAAATGATTGTAATGATTTAACATGGATTTGTACTGATGAATTTGTGTTGTAGTAGTCAACGATTATTAGTTTCAGCGAGAACAAGCACAAAAATGAAATGAATTGAAATGAAAAAATGAATAACGGACAAAAAATCAAAAATCTATTGCAGTTGCAGTCTACATCTTCAAAATAATGCTAAAATTAACGAAAATGTTCGCATCAACACGAATCTGTTGAATTGAAGAAGCACACGAAGCATCAAATTCACACACTTGCCTTATGGAAATGAGATGAGCTTGCGGCTGGAGATGACTTGCAACCAGGAGTACCCAGCAAAAATAAAACTAAATAACTTTATAAATATTATAAAGTTGAAAAGCAGTTTTTTCGCCACTTAGTTTGCCACGTTTGCATTGAGTTCTTCTCGTTTACTCGGACATAGTCAGTTTCATTCTCTTATCTCCACTCCTACTGGCTGTTTCATTTCACTTTGTTTGGAAAACGTTTCAGTTTTAATGGAACTAAAAATTAATGTTTTTTACCTTCAAATTTAGTAAAGAAGAAGCTGACAAAAAATTAATGTTTTATCCGTCTATATTCAAAAAAAAAGAACTTATTGAGTTTAAAAAATTGAACAAAAAATTCCTATTTAATTAAATACAAAAATCCGACGCATTGTTATGGAGCACTACCAGGTAATTTGCATAATATGCATGTCGTCAAACTATCAAAAATTTAATTTATTTTTAAAATGAAGTGTACTTTTTAAAGTATTTAAGTTAAAGTTTGAAGTTTTTAACAAATCTTGATTCATAAATTGTATTTTACCGAAAGCGATCTGAATGATACAAAAAAATTGAATTCGGCGAACTGCTTCTTCTAGCCGCTAAAAAGAAATTCTCCATTTTTTAATTGACTGACTGATTTACACTGATTGCATATAACGCAACGCAATTAAAATGATTGATTTTACGCCTCTTTTCTATTATATAAAGAATCATCTGAATTATTTAACAATGGAATTATTTAACCCTCATTAAATTAAAATTAAAATAAAAACATAAATTGAAATAAAATGCACATTTTGGATATGTGAACATCTTTGATTTTTGACAGGCAGGTTGAGAGAGATAATGGACAAAAATCAATTATTTGATTTCCGGCGAAGAGCTTTCCGGCTAACAAAAATACTGAAAACTGCAGCAAAATATTGCAAAAGGGTAATCTGCGAATCTAAATTAAGGTAAATTAATTTTTTAAATCATTTTGTCGTTATTGAGCATTCCTTATATTGAACGCTTGATACTAGCTGAACTTTTAAAAAAATTCACTTTTTTAGGTGTGCGTTGTGCCGTCATTGCAAAATTCAAAATTCCAATTAAAATTTAAAAAAATTGCGTTTTTCTTTTTCGCGGTGTTGTCGCAGAAAATTTGCAACAAAAATTAAATTTTAATAAAGGTAAAATTCAAAAATGCATTTTACGTTAATCTGCATTTTAATCTGTTGTATTTTCAGGGTTTTATTATAAACTTGGAATAAAATAGATTTTTCAAGCCGTAAGTGAGAAGCTAAAAATAGCTTTCGGAGAAAAGCCAAAAAGTGCAAAAATAAAATAAATATAAGAAAATAAACAATTTGTTTGCTATTTTGTGTAGATGAGTATGAATTAAGCAATTTATTCAATTTGTTTGCGTTTACTTCATTTAATAATTGAGCGCTCATTGAACAAAAAAATTCGCGAATTTTGTTGCGACATCAGCGACAACCAAATCGAAAACCAAAAAACGAAATTGGAATTCTTTCCTTCCAGTCGCCGTCACAAAAATCCTTTTGTTACATGATTTTTAGCTTGCGGATTGCTCTGGCGTTTCGAATGATGGGATACAAAAACTCAAATACGTTCGCGTTTAAAATTTATCAAATGTTGAATTCAACAATTCACTATAAAAAGGTAGTTCATCGAACAACATTTAAAGCCTTTAAACATGGTCGTTTGCAGCCAATTACCAGTTTAAAAATCAATTTATGAACACTGTTAGATACTCAAAAATGGCAGAGGCTTCTAAGTCCGGTTGAGATCCGCTGGAGACGACGCTCAGGAGTGGATTGAACTACGGCATCATTGCTGATCCAAAGCTTCTCAGATGCGGGCGCTGATTCACTACAAATAATTTAAATGTTTAGGAACAGACGAAATCAATCTCAATCTTTAAAATAAAAATAAAAATGAGCCAATCAAGAACAATAAAGTATTATTTTAAAATGAATTCAGATGTGCTATAAACAAACCTTGAAGAATTTCTGAATTTTGGTTGCAAACTCACCTGAATTGTTATCTTCAGATCTGTGCAAAACTTTTCTGACCAAGAATTCCATATTTTGAATTGCTCTATAACAGTGAATGTGAATGCTTCGAGATGACAGAATCAAAAAAATACGTTTATTTTTCGACTAGAGGTAATAAACTGCTTGTAGCGTTTACTATTCAATTTATCCAATTCGAATATTACAAAGATTGCATGCGCTTTCTTCTATTTTTTTTGTAATTAAAAAATCCAAAACGGTCGTTTTTCGCTGAAAAAGTTAAAAGAAAAAAATTGAATTTGACGGCCTGTTACGGTGGTGCTCAAAAATGCTTCAATTTTAATCTGTATTCTTTCAGTACAGCTGAAGGGTGCGATACGTGCGGCCACAAGAATTAAATTTATTTTTCTGTTCTACTATATCCTATCTGTTTGTAAGAAATTCACTAAAAACAATTTAATTTAATTAATTATTTTACGCACTGACAATATTGCAAGGAATTATAGGTTTTAGGTATGCAAGATGGATTTTAACATTGAATGTTTT